>JAJOOR010010332.1:0-44007 GCA_036250505.1 Solanum acaule | reverse complement strand
AATATTGCAAATTAACAAGTCATAATGAAAATGATCATAATTTAAAAGTACTAAATCATGCTAAAATAAGTTTAATAAGTATTAGTTACATGACTAAATATTAAAGGAAATTAAAATTAAATTATGTATTTGAATTGTCTAAATCAATGTAAACCAAAGAACAATATTTAATATTATTGTCATTCTTAGTGTTGAATTGATTTTATTTTTGCATTACTATTAATTTGATTTTGATTTAAGCTTTATTATATTACCAACATTTGTAGACTATAATCTTTATTGAACAAATTTAGAATTCTAAGTTTCAAACTTGAAATAATATATTAAAAGATAAAAATTATGAAAAAGTATAAGAAATATTTAAAAATTATATCAAAGTAAATATTATTATGTATAAAATAAAATTTTAAAATTATATATATAATGTCGGGTTGGTTTGGTCTCGGGTTGGTTTTTTTTAGTTAAAACCAAACCAACCCAAATATAATTGGGTTTTTTTTTAATACCAAACCAAGTCAAACCAACCACTAGTCAAGTTTTTTTTTCTCGATTTAACTCGATTTGCGATTTTCGATTCGATTTTATACACAACACATGTGTTATGAGAATGGATAGAGGCGGGCAACCGTAAGTAAGTTCATCTGAACCACTTTTATTGAAAACAAAATTATATTTTATATAAAGTCAAAGTTATTTTTTTATATATATACTAAAAGTTTAATCTCATTAATACGTCTACTTCAATCCATTAGTCAAATAATGTGATGGCACGTGTCAACATTAGAAACAGTAAATCAGTAATTATGTATAGTAGCTCATCCTAGCTACCTATTAATTTCTTTGTTCGCCCCACCAACTGAACCACTTTTGAAAAAAAAAAAAAAACTGTGCGCAATTCATTTTCTTAACCGTTCCACCCATTCTTAAATTCCATTAACTCTTCGAATTTCATCGATACATATTCCATCTCTAATAATAATGAAGAATCATCATTGCATTTCAATACTATTAATTTTACAGATTCAATTATTTTTTGCATCAATATTGCATTTGAATTTGGTACACATACATATTCAAGTACTAATCACATTGCTTAAGAATTAATTAACCATGGGAAGAAATTGTGGAAATGAAGCAAAATGGGAATTGGCATCAGAGATTTGTGATCTGTCTAAAGGTGTTCGTTGTTGTTCTCATCGATCTCTGTGTACAACAGATTCCGCATTCATAGACTGGTATCTTCTTCTTGACGTACGCCTCTTTATTCATATACGGATTATCTTTCTGTTTTCTGTATTTGGGTGAGTTTAATTTGATGGTTGTGATTTACTTGTGAGTTGATCAATCAGGTGGATGAGAGTGTTGGAGTAGATGTGATTAAGCAGCGATATCGTAAACTAGGTACTAATTTGTATTTTCAAACTCTGTTTTTCTTCTAATTATTAAGTATTATAATTTGATTTGATTGTAGCATTGCAGCTGCATCCTGATAAGAACAAACATCCCAAAGCTCACATTGCATTCAAGTTGCTTTCCCAGGTACCTAGGGCCTAGCCATATATATCAAAATTTGGTACTCCCTCCGTCCCAATTTATGAGACATTTTTCAGATTTCGAGATTCAAACAAGTCTTTTCATTATGATTGCTGTTAGGGAGAAATCGATTCACTAACTTTAAAGAAGTATTTTTGAGACAGTCAATACTAAATTGTTGATTGGATAAGTACGATCAATCCACTATACGTGCAGGATGCAAAAAAACAAAAAAGTTATGCTTGCATTTCAAGGTCTTCCTATAAAACTTACCATAGCTTGCAATTTAAGGTTCTAAATACTACATAATAGCAGGTAGTTGTAGTAAGTTATACATCAATTTGAAGTGCAAAACAAGACTAATGAATAGTCCTTGTTTCCTTATCTATGCTTTTGAATAATTAGCTATTATTACCAAAAGCTCTCATCTTGTTTTGGTACAGGCATATGTTTGCCTGACGGATGAAGCAAGCAGAGAGGCTTTTGAAATAGACAGAAGAAATCACATATGCTCAAAGTGCTCCATAAAATCAAGTGAAAAAACACCTAGACATGGAAATGTTGCACAAGTAGCCAAAACATTTCCTCCTCCAGACAAGGCACGGACAGTTTCCAGAAGTATTTCACGACGTATTAAAGAACTTAAAGCCAGATTTACTGAAGAAGTTTCAGTAATAAACGCCTGCTTGAAGGCTAAGTCTTCACCCTCTACATACTCAATGAACCAACCTCAGACTTTCACAAGACGAAATGAGACACCAATCTTCAACCCATCGAATTATGAGTTACAAGGCTACCCTCATCCTAGCAATTATAGGAAGTTGCTTCATAGATTTCAGGAAAGAAACACTGACAAACATGTTTCTAGCTACCCAGTGTTTGAGCCCAGATCAGAAAAGGAAGCTTATGTACATAGAACCAGCTCTAAGAATATGTTTTACAACTAACAGTTGTTATGCTTCTATTCTATGATGCACCTTTCATCACCTTTAGGTTTGTCTAATGACTCATTACTGTCTTTTCCTGGCAGTGTTTGGATCATACCGCACTGAAAAATAAAACTTACAAGTAGCAAATGACGTTCCCTTAAAGTTTTCAACTTCTTCATGTCATAGACAAATCAGAGTTCAAATACCTGTTAAAGAGGTGTTTTAATGATTAAATAAAAGAAGGGCTTTACTGAATATTAAGAAACAAACCAAGATTTCAACAGGCCAGAAGTGTTGTTCCATATCTTTATATATGGTACAAAAAAGAACTCTTTTGTTGTATCACCTACTCATTGACTTGATAGAAAACTTCACCATTAGAGTGTGAAGGCATTTTTGCCAGGAACTCGTCCAAAGCATTCCTTGATCTAATAATAACCTTGGGACGCTTCATTCTTAGATTGTTTTAACCAGAAGTTCATCCTCATTGTAGGCTCATTCTGCTTTAGGAGATCATTTGGCTAATTTGAGAATACCATCATCTACCAATGGTTGCACTTCCTTCTTCACAAGCTTGTGTACCATAGAACTTGAAGTTTCCAACAATGCACTAATTACTTTCGCACTGCAAATTGTAAAAGAAGTCAGCAAGAAGTTGTTTCTCTGCAAATTTTATTGGAAGGAGGAAATGTGTTCAACCAACCAACCTGTGGCCTTGAGCCCAAATTGAACATTTTCCTTTCAGCGCTTTTTCATACAAAGTGCAAGCAAAAGAAGGGGAGTCCAAGATCAGTTTTCTGATGGTCCTGCTAGAATGGAAGTGTTCAAAGAGATGTTGTTCATCTGACCCCTCCATTTTAGGATGAGCTGCCAGAGATGCTATAACACAATGTAAGGTTTCCAACTTTCCATCTAAAGTTGGACTAAGGATGCTGTCAGCACCTCCCATGGCAACCTATATCAAACCAAAATGAATGGAAACATCTAGATTTAGCATGTTTAAAGCACTAAAGACAGTCATATTTCCAGATTAAGTACAGAGTGAGTTTGAGATGAAGTGGGTCAACATGTAATGTCACAACCCAAAGTTTATTTTCTATGAAGTCTAAAAATAAAATAAAAGGAGGCATAGTTCAGGAAATACATCCAACATTTATTCAGGACACAGTGGTACCTAAAGGTTATGATACATTGAAAATACAACAGTTTTATTAATCAAACAGGATAATACCTCATATATGACATCTTTACCGAAGTTTGATCTTAGCAATTCCTCCGCCATCTCACAACATGCATCGATGAGTTTCTGCATTATTGATCAGGAATGGCTTGGTAAAGGGGATAAGGTGAGTGTGTAAAGGAGGGGAATACAAAATTCATTTTATAAAGGATGTGGCTTAAGAAAGGATCACAGAAAGTGCAATGGGCAAGGCAACAAGCTTGATAACTGAGAACAAGAAACAACTCTATAGATATCTGAATGAGAAAATAGAAAACATTGACCTCAGCTAGCCCACTATGGACCAATAATTCTTGCCGCCTTGTAAGAGGATCCTTCTTTCCTCCTTCATTCACAAGTGAACTCTCGGTGACAGCAGCATCTTCTTTACCAGCTTCACCAAGCCCTGAAGTTTCTGTTTCATTTACTTCTGATGGGCTCTATCAAATTGTAAGATAAAACAAATGGTTAAATTTAGCTGCACTGCTTACAAGGTACCCTTTTTTTATAAGATGATAACTGTAATTTCAAGAAAAGCTTAAAAAGTACCTTGGTGACAAGTGAAGCAACAGATGAACCAAGGGCTGCGAGCTCATCAGGGCTGAAATGGCGCGAGCTATTTGGATGCAGTAATTGCAACAATGGGCGCCTACCATTCTGTGACAACAACCACAATTAAAAAAAAACACAGGATACATGCACAAAAGTTGATGGTGGGGAGGGGGGGGAGGGGGGGGGGGGAGTTTCTACACCAATGAAGGATGAACCTGATCTGAAAGAAGCTCCTTCAGAATTCCTTCAAGCTCACGAATGATGACCTGCAAAGAGGTCAACCTGACCAGCTTTAAAAGTAGAACTCTTTGATAACAGATTGCAGCCTGGATAAGTTAGGAAAAGCAGCTGGAACAAACCTTTGATAGAAGTTTTGTGTCATCGACAATTGAAAGGATGGAGACAAGCACCTGAAAGTCATTGAGAACGGAAGCTGTGAAAATAATAGGAGCATAAAGGTACTAATAAATGAGAGAAGGTGCATGGATGAAGACCGGTAGTATCTGAAAGAAGGCACGATGGATGCAAATAGACCAAAGCATTTAGCAAATGCAAGAAAAGCATGCTTACCAAAGCCCCACATTTATCACGTGCTACCTTTCCAACCTTGTCTTTCATCCCTTTGATGATCTTCTTCCGCTCCTAAAACAGGAAAGTCCAAATGGCATTTGAAATCCGTTCACTAACAGAAAATCCACTAGGACAAGTTTAAGACATATAAAGAATGCTTAAAAACCTTTGCGCTCCCATGTTTGATGCAGAATATCCCAATCTTGGATCCATCCTTTGTGTGAATCATCCGAACAAGGTCTGGACTTGACAACTGCTGGATTATTTCTGCAGCAGAAGTCTTGGAACAGACTTAAATTTAGAAAGGGATGTTCACAATAAGCCAACTCATTAATACCTCATTAAGGTTTCTGAGGTACCTTATCAGCAATAGTTAAGTACTCCACAAGTGCCCTGTGTATAATTGAGTGGTCCAGTATCCCTTTCTCCATAATAGGCTGAAGTACAGAGGTCATGTGCCGTATAACTGAACCCTTTTGAAGCTGTAGGTTGGATATAACGTCAACTAGCCTGGAAGTATCATAAAATGTGAATGGCAGCTAAATTAGGAAATAAATGCATTCATTAAGTACAAATATGAATACAATGTAAAGTATATTTATCAAAAAAGAATCAACATGAACGCATCAGTTTTAACACCAAATTTTGCTATCAATACACATAGTAAGGTGATTAGCAATTTAATGAACAATATCAGATGAAGGAGCAACAGTAAGGCGATATTTAAGAGAAAATGTCAAGCAGAGTAAAACAAAAAAATATCATAAGGATATCCTGTTGAAGAAGAAAAAACATGTCCCAAGCTGACATCACAACCTAGAAAACTTTTAAATTGTCTAAAGTACGCATGCAGCATGCTGTCACTAACAGCTAGGAATTACCTTGCTTCCTTTGCTGAGATCAAATCTTTGAACAACTGAAGCTCTGGGGAATACAGCTCCATCAGAAGAGTTTGTTTTTGAGCTGCATTTCCCAACTGATAAGCATGTTCAACAACTGCAATAGTAAAACCAGTGTTTTATTAAGGGAATTACTGGAAAGAAACCTTTCTCCCAAAATTACAGCTGGCAACAGCTAATGAACTGATTTTTAAACAGAAAAGCAGGATCGAGCAAAATAGAACGAAATCTGAGGCAAAAAATTAATCAAAACCAAGTTCACAGCAATAGGACGGGTCATCTTACCAAGTGAACCAACCATATGCCTAAGAAGAGTAGCAACATGCCCATGAAGAGCAGAAATAAATTGTGCCTGCTGCTCTTTGGATGCTGCAAAGCACAAAAGAAAATGTCAAATAAAGGACAAATAAGATTTTTTTTAGTTAATAAAATTGCTCGGAAGTATAATTAGTACAAAATTACCATTATCAAGCATCTTTGTCACCAGATGAACTGCATAGGTATTGGTAGCAAGAGTGATAAAATGAGGTCGAATCTCCACAAACACAGCATTCCTTTCATCTTGTGTACAATGTTTCACACAAGTCTATTATTAACAAAAAAAAGAGTTAGCAAAAGTGTTGGGCAAAACCATTAGGAGCATCTTAAATCCTTGTCATTAACAAGAAGAAGAGGGAGGATAGAACCTGAAGAACACGAGAAGAAACATGGGAGCTTGCTATTTCAGGGATCTTCCCTTTCATTTTCTTCAAAGCATCACTCACCAATCTGCATCAATGAATAAAAAGAATAAAAGACTTTATAAAGACCGAGTAACAAATAAATTACAATCTTCCATCAAGATTCAGGATCAACTCAAATGTTTGAAGTTGTATGACAGCACACCTTGATCTTTCTTCTTTCGCAATATTTCGAGTTCTCATCTTCTCCCATAGTGATGCGAGCTCCTATTATAAGACCAGTGGATGAATGACAAAGTGAGCATATCTAGATAACACAAACAGTTTTGCAAACACAAACAATCAACTAGCAGAGTATTCATGAAGTCATTTAAGGTTGAGGCACCATAGTGATAAACATTTAACCTCTACACAAACATACAATGCTAAGCTGAAGTATGGAGCTGAAATATCAAAGCTGAGGTCTTACAATCCCAAATCCAAAGAAAAGTGCAAATTTTTTAAATGTAATATCAAGAAATATTTCAATTCAACTGTTAAACACAGATCAAATCCAGTTTCCCACCAAGTCTCTTTGTAAATTCAAGATATCCTTGCATTTCCAATAAATGGATTAATGTATCGATTTCACTAAGATAATAGAGATGGAATAAATCATATTTAAGAAAAACAACAAAAAATGAAAAGAAGTACAATTGAGCATGCTGTCTTTCAGCATAGGGATTGGAAAATAAAAAATAGCTTGAGAACATTTTTAAGAGCACTATATAAGCAACTAAAAGCTTAAGAAAAATGCAGTACTTGCTCCAATGTGTAATGCTTCTTCCTCTTCTTCTTCCTTGCTTCTGCTAGCTCCTGCAGTAAAACCCCATTACCGATATATAAGCAAAAGAAGATTTAGCAGCTAAAAATTATAACTTTTTCAACAGAACTATGGGCGACACCACCAAAAATTAAAACAAGCAGAAAAACATTATCGGAACTGAAATTTCAATCTTTTAACCATTTGAATCCCCCCTTCACCAAAATCTCAATACAAAATTTTGGACAGAAATATTGGCATACCTTTGCCTGTATACGACGCTCTCGCTTGGATTCAACTGGGACATGAGGCTTGGGTTGTTGCTTCTTATCTCCCAGCTGCTTTGTCAATTTATGGGGTTTCTTCAGAACCTTGTCCGTTGATGATTTCAGTTTCTTGGGAGCTGATTTACCTCCGGCTGCTGGTGCATGCTTTCGCTTTTTGGAATCGTCTGGTTTTGCCGCCATTGTTGTAAAGTGTAGAGCTCTGCGTATTGGGGTTTTGCAAGGGTTTATAGTTTGTGGCGCTTTCGCAGAATGCAAATACTACTTGTCTTGAACCCTAGAAGCTTTTAAAAATCTGTTTTCTTCACGCTAGCCTTTTTATTTTATCACATTTTTTTAGTACTTGTTAGGGTGTATATAGTATATTAAATTAGTAATTTTATATTTGTTATGTTTGGATTAGTAATGGTTTAGATTATTTTTAATAATATATTTTTGAATTTTGAGGGACAGTTATATATTTAATCATATTAATATATGCATTAAAATTATTTGCATAATTTTTATGTATTAGTTATGCGACATAAATATTTAATATGGAAATAGGCCAAAAATACCTTTCAACTATTCGAAATATATTAGGTAGGCGGTTGGTCATGCGATATCATATCATAACATGAAACCATGAGATAACATCAGCGTTTGGACATGCGATTTCACGCTGATTATATCTCATGATTTCATATCATGAGATGAAATTCCATATTCTCCAAAAATCATGATTTCAAATACAAAAATTGACCCACAAGTTTATATTTTGTTAAAACAACCTCATATTTATATCTAATAGCCATTTATTTTATATGTAAATAAAATTTATAATCATATCATAACTTTTTGAAATTTATGATTATCACCAACATAAAATTTATTATTACTTTAAATCAATTCTTACTTTATCATTTTTTTAATTAAACATTAAAGTAGTACAATTTATTGGGGCTCATTTTGGGCGCACTGCAGGAGCGCCGCCCTAGCCTCCTGGCGCTATGGGGGCGCGACACGCTTGGCCCTCCCCAGGTGTGTGTGTGACGAGTTTTTCAACTCGTTTTCTAATCCTAAAACATTTTAAATCAATTTCTTTTCTCAATACTTTCTTAGATTCAGATACCCATCGCATGTAGACTAGAATCTAACTCGAAACAACTCTTATCAATTGCTAAAATGTCTCAAGAAAACCCATCAATCACATGTAAGTTCAAGAATGAAAACAATTCAAGAACACAACCCAAGAACATCAGATTCTAACACTTTTAGAACGAAAATCGCTGAATTAAATATGCTTGGCGCGTGGGTGAACTAACCCAACGCTATGTGATCCCGCATACCTTGTAGGGATCACCCCCGACGAATTTCACAAGCCAAACTTAGACTATCTTGAACGTTCTTGCTTCTTCTTCTCCTTTCTCCTTAGCCCTAGTGTGAAATCCCGAATTCTAAAATTGACTAAAATCTGATTTGACCCATATTAAACTCCTAAAAACGGATCAAAATAATAGGGCAATGAAAAGACAAAAATACCCCTTAAAATTTCGGATTGTACATTTCCTTAATCCAACAGCCCAACTTCTAAAAGGAATAACTCACTCATTCGAACTCGGAATTGCACAAACTTGGGGGCGTTGGAAAAATCCTTCCAAGAGCTTTCCAACCATATCTGGAACTACACCTAACTCATCCTGATATAGGAGTTATTGTCGTTTGAAATTGACCAAAAATTCACTTTAACTTACTTAAAATTTTCCAGATTTCCTTATACTTTCCAAAAATGACTATTTCCAGATTTTAAACTTCTTTCTAGTTCTTTCTAGTTGCGAGATGTTACAAGAAGAACTATCCAGCTCATGACCTCGAGCTTGCAGCAGTGGTGTTTGCACTTAAGATTTGGAGAAATTACTTGTATGGTGTTCACGTAGATGTGTTCACAGACCATAATAGCCTTCAGTATGTGTTCACCCAGAAAGAGTTGAATCTTCGCCAGTGGAGATGGCTCGAGTTCCTCAAGGATTATGATATGAGTGTGCATTACCATCCTGGTAAGGCCAATGTAGCAGCAACAAATGCTCTTAGCAAACTATCGATGGGTAGTGTGGCACATGTAGAGGAAAAAAGAAAGGAGCTAGCAAAGGATGTTCATAGGCTTGCTCGCTTAGGAGTTCGCCTTATGAGCATATCAGATGGTGGTGTAATAGTTCAAAATGGTTCAGAATCTTCATTGGTAGTGAAGGTTAAGGAAAATCAAGACAATGATCCAATATTACTTCAACTAAAGGGTGCAGTCCATCAACAGAGAGTTGAGGTTTTCTCCCAAGGGGGAGATGGCGTGCTTCGTTATCAGGGTCGGTTATGTGTTCCTAAGGTGGGTGAGTTGAGACAGCAGATTCTTGCAGAAGCCCATAACTCCATATATTCTATTCATCCAGGCGCCACTAAGATGTACCGTGATCTGCGGGAAGTCTTTTGGTGGAATGGTATGAACAAGAATATAGCGGATTTTGTGGTTAAGTGCCCTTATTGCCAACGAGTGAAGGTAGAACATTAGAAACTAGAAGGTATGACTCAAGAGATCAACATTCCTACTTGGAAGTGGGAAGTGATCAACATGGACTTCATCACAGGTTTACCTCGTACTCTCAGACATCATGACTCCATTTGGGTGATTGTTGACAAAGTAACTAAGTCTGCATGCTTTTTGGCTGTCAAGACTACAGATTCAACGGAGGACTATGCCAAACTTTACATTAATGAAATAGTTAGGTTTCATGGGGTTCCTTTGTCTATCATTTCAGATATAGGTCCTCAGTTTACCTCTTATTTCTGGAAGTCGTTTCAGAAAGGTCTTGGTACTCAAGTTAATATTAGCACATCATTTCATGCGCAAATGGATGGATAGGTAGAGAGTACCATTCAGACCTTAGAGGACATGTTGAGAGATTGCGTGATCGATTTCAAGGGTAGTTGGGATGATCACCTTCCTCTCATAGAGTTTGCCTATAATAATAGTTACCATTCCAGCATTCAGATGGCCCCTTATGAGGATTGTATGGGCGTAGATGTAGATCTCCAGTTGGTTGGTTTGAAGTAGGTGAAGTAGCCTTGATAGGGAAGAATTCAGTTCATGATGTTATGGAGAAAGTGCAACTCATTAGAGATAGACTTAAGACAACCCATAATCGCCAGAAATCCTATGTAGATGTAAGAAGAAGGGAACTAGAGTTCCAAGTTGATGATTGGGTTTTCCTGAAAGTGTCGCCTATGAAAGGGGTGATGAGATTCAGCAAGAAAGGGAAGCTCAGTCCTAGATATGTAGGCCCGTACAAGATCTTGAAAAGGGTTGGTAAAATGGCTTATGAGTTAGAGTTGCCAACAGAACTAGCAGTGGTGCATCCGATTTTTCACATTTCGTTGTTAAAGAAGTATGTGGGTGACCCAGTGTCTATTGTACCTTTAGAAAGTATGGCCATGAAAGATAGTCTCACTTATGAAGAGGTGTCAGTTGATATTCTTGATCGTCAGGTTCGAAGGTTGAGAAACAAAGAAGTCGCTTCAGTCAAGATTTTGTGGAGGAGTCAATTCGTAGAGGGAGCTACTTGGGAAGCAGAAGCAACAATGAAGGCCAAGTATCCTCACCTCTTTCCTTCCGATTCCATTCTAGCTTGAGGTAATAGTTCCTCTTCAGTTTTTCAGTCATTCATGCACACTTTCATACTTAGCATCATGTTCCTTCAGTTTGTACTTGCATCTTTAGTGTATTTGTATGTTCTTAGAACTTAGTTTAGTCAGAAATCAGTTTCCACTACTTAGTGGTAGGGTTGCAGCTCTTTCCCTCAATTTCAACTAGTTTAGTCTTCATTCGAGAATGAATGTTCTCAAAGGGGGGTATTGTAACACCTCGAAAACCAGACCTAGAAAAGAATTACAGAAAATTTCCTGAACCAGTGAACCACAGCAGGGTTCACAGATCATGATAGGGTCCAAAGTCCATTGACGTCCCCGTGGTGGGGAGTTAAACTCCACCAGGCCCAGACATTAGACCACAGAACCCTTAACGGGCCGTGGTCTTGACGACGGACCGTGGTGGCGTCCGTAAGAGCTTAACCAGTAGGCCACCAAGCTTATCCCTCAGACCCCCTTTCCCAAGTAAGGACCACGAGGACTTTCACGGTTCGTGGTCCTGACGACGGGTCGTGGTGGCCTTAGGGTAGGCCAACCAGTAGACCCCAGACCTGAGCCACTAGACCTCAGCCCAAGTGAGGACCACGGGGACTTTCACTGTCCGTGGTCCTCCACACGGGCCGTGGTAAGACTCGTGGACAAGACCCTAGAACCAGTAGCTACTGGCCAAGGACCACGACCAATCCCACGATCCGTGGTCCCTTTCACGGTCCGTGAAAGTGGTCGTGGTCAGGTCCGTCAGATTTTTAAGTGGGGTTATTTCGGTTTATTCCCCTATTCGTTTGACACCTAAACTACGTGGTTTTGGTCAGTTTTAGCCTAGAAACATAACTAGAACTTACCTAAGTCAAATTAATCATCTAAACTTAGAAAAATTAGAGTGTAGAGGAGAAAAAGGTCGAGCAACCCTAGTTCAAGAACGCAACAAGGTTCCATCAGTTCCAGCCCCGAAATTGAAAGATTTCTCCGTGAAATTCGTCACCAGGTATGTGGGATTTCACTAATGGGTTCCTTTCACCCATTAGGTCCCTAGATTTCAGTCAGAATCTTGATTCCCTTAATATTAGCTAGACCTAAGGTTTCTTGAATGTTAGAAATTATTGGGTTTTAGCTGTTCGAATGATCCAAATCACATTATCATGTTGTAGTATCATTTTTTCCCAGATTCATGGATAAACTCAGAACCCTAGCTATGTAGTTCGTTTAGTTCATGAATTACACATGCTAGATTAGTTATTTAAGTTATATATATATACATGCCTCAATTTTCGAATATATCATTATCAATATATTAATGTTACATTCTCAGTTTGCATGTCAGTACTTTGAGCTATCCAGTATTACAGAACTTCAGTCATAATTTGTTAATTACTTAATAAATTGGGAGAAGCTTAATATCGAGTGGACTAGGGTCAATCACCCCCAAGTCCCAGAACTACGTGCCCCATAGGTTGTAAGTCCCCTCCGTGGGCATCATTTTAGTGATCACGCCAGCATGCCTCTATACCTCTGGCAAGGTATATTGGGTCCTTTCGATGGGGTGTATACATCGGATTCCGTATTTAGCTAATGTGGTTTTATGTCGGTTGTTAGTAGCTCCCACAGTTCAGTCAGATCCTATTGCATTGACCATGTTATCTATACAGTTCAGTTTTCAGACTCAGCATGTTATAACTTGGTCATTGCATTCAGTTTAGCCAATGTATAGTATTTCTAGGATCTTTATCATGTTCAAATTATATTATTGCTTTATTGCTTGTTTAGTCATGTTATTGTTCAGCTTTACTCTATCATGCATGGTCAGTTCCTTTCAAGTACTGACGCATACTCTGCTCTACATCTTCTCGTAATGTAGGTTTAGGTCCTCACTAGTTAGATCACGCATAGATCGGTTCCTAATCTTTAGTTCAACAACATTATTGGTGAGTCCTCATTCTTCGAGGACTAGTGACATGATGATATTTCTTGCTTTTAGCTTTAGTTTCAATTTTTCTAGATCTAGCTGGGGCATGTCCTAGCATTTCTAGTCAGTTGAGACTTTATTTCAGACATAGTTAGTTTCAGCTTTAGTCTTAGAGTTTGACTTCTCATTTGTATTCAAACTATCAGTTTTTATTTATTCATATAGTATATGGGTATTCCCCATCATTTCAGATTATTTACATGATTTAGCTTCCGCACAATATTTATTGTTTCAATTTACTTTAGTTACTTATGATATGCCAGCAGGGTTAGCTTGGGGTCACTCGTGATCCTAGGTCTCGTGTCCGCGTCCTGGGGGTAGCTTCGGGGCGTGACAAATCGGAAATGAATCTTACATTCTCAGAATTTAAATTTAGTGTGTTGTTAGTTTATATGTTTTTTGTATCATCAAGTAAATTGACTTGCAACAATACATGTCTTTTAATATTTATACAGTAGGTTCCCATGGTTAGAAAGATTATGTAAAAATATCATTTTAAAAATATTACACCCAACTATTTAGAGATTTTCTTTAGTAAAATATTTAGTACCTATGTGCGTTATATACAATGCAATTCATATTTTATACAATGTATAGAAATGCTGGAAATTTAGTGAAATTACGTAGGCATTTAGTTATGAAAATAAAAAAATAATTACTTTATTTGAAAATTTTAAAGTTGGAGTTGTATTTGACCATACTTTTTTTTATAAAGAATATTTAGAATTTGAATATATTTTGTCTGAATATGATTTAAATCCTCAATTTCTAAAAATTAGAAAAATCACCCAACTTGGCTAGCTTAACCATGTGTACATATATTCATTCGACTTGGCACATTTTTTTGGTTGGTGGTATGAGTTTCTTAAAAAAAGATAGACAGAAGGGTGAATCTTGCAACTTTTTGGATAGTGCAAGAATGTTTCTTGTTCACTTATGTAACACAAGGATGTACTTTAAGTTTAAGTCATACTTTAGAGATGATTTTAGCCAAAAACTCTTTTGGAGTTGAGATTTAGCTATTAAATTTTGAAAACTTATTATAACATTGTGTAAAGTCAAGTTTCTTTCATAGACTAATTTTGGACCTTTTGAAATGTGTAGTGTTAAGTTATTTTAATAAGTCTATTGGAATTGGCTCTGTATAAATGGAATCTCATCATCCATACATAACGAATTGATGTGGTATAATCATATCATAATATATGAACAGTAAGAACTAGCATTTTATTGAGACTATAACTCATAGGGAAGAAAGTAGACTTTAAAACATGATGAAATTGTTTGTTAACACCAATGACACCTAAAGGTCCTTCAATGCCCTCTAAAGTATCGGCAAAGTCAAAATAAATGTATTGTGAATTTAAAGATTAATTTAAGTAAAATGATTACTAAAAGAGATATCACCAATTGAAGGAACTTATTATTGATTTCTTAACTGTCGCACAAGTAGATTTGCTTAAGAGAATTATATTTGGGAACATTGTTGTAATGAAGAATAACAATTATTTCATGAAGTTGTTTCGTTGTCTCGTCTGCAACATTGACCAAGAGTCAATTATCTTTAATATTTTGGGGCATATAGTGGTGTTAAATCTTAAAGACTTGCATATTGTTAATTTTGAGAGCCACACATATTATTAAAAAAAAATCATATGCCACAAAGGTACTATATCATTTGGACATGATAATAACTATATGAGATGTGTTGAAGACGATTTAGGATACAAGGAGAATCATAGGTCCAAGCTAAATTGAAAATCATAGATTAACGTTTCAGTTAAACTTAGACAAGATCCAACTTTAAAAGCGTATAACTTCTTAGATTTTTTTAACCAAATATCTGAGCTCGAGTTCCTTTATTTCAAATTAATTAAGTCTGTACAAATAAAAGACCAAGTCAAAATTGGCTTAGCCAGAAAATAAAGCTAAAACAAAAAGCCCAGCCCACTAAGTGAGGCTATCAAATTCTATAACATGTTTCCTTAAAGGTAGGATTTTGAATTTGAGCTCTCTATCTTTCTCTCCATGTCGCCGCAGGGAGCCTTGTGGAATCCAACCTTCCTCTTCCACTAGCTTTAGGTCATCAACACCTTCCTCATGTTCGCCATGTTTTCTCCTCTAGCTCGTAGAGGTAGGTTTTCAATTTATTCTTTTTTGTTTCCTTCATTTTCTAATTTTACTTTTCTCCTTTTATAGACATCATCCAGTGGATTAGTGGTTACCTAAAGTGGTTTCAATAGAGGTGCCTCGTCTTGTGGTTAGATCGCAACTCTCAGTAAGTCCCCATATTTCCCCTCTTTCTCTCTCCATCTTTTTCTTCCTCTTTGATTGTTTATTCCAGCCAAGTAGTAGTGGAGTAAATTATAAGATATAAAGAGTCAATTCTTCCTAATTAGTTAGGTTATTCCTTTTCTATATGATTGAGAAAGTTTTCAATTATTCTCTTACTTAGATTTTTAATGATTCAGTATAAAGAACTATTGCAAACACTGTGGGCTAAGCAAGAAGCAGTTGTATTCGTTGTTGTCAAATAATTCGTTTGGTGATCTTGATGTTGTAAAGTCCAACCTCCTAAGGTATGTTCTTGTAGGTGGTGGGATCCCAATGTATCTTTGTGCATGATCCATGCGAAATTTTATTAATTTCAAATGTCTTGGATGAAAATAGGTTCAATCCACCGAATTCTTATTTCTAGCTCTTTCTGTATTCACCATGCACATCTATACAATTTTATGCCATATTAATTACAAAAGAAAAATTGTCTGAAATCTTGATATGGTAGTCGTCATGTGACATTATGTACTTTTAATATCTATTCCTCCTTCTTTGTGTATTCTTTGAGCTCCAAATGCTTTATGATTGTGGCATCCATTAAATATGCATAACTACAGGTGATATTTGAGGTGCTTCAACATAATTTTTTTACCAAGACAATGTTATGGAGTTACATTTGATAAATTGGAGTGCAACTTATTTACTTTTTCGATCATCTATTTCATTGAAAGGAAGGAACAACTGCTATTTGCTTTCACTCTTTAAAGTTTAAGAATCATAAATATTTGAGACAATTTCTTCTTCTGTGTTTCACAGTCTATACCATCATTAAATACGTTGGAAATTTTCACTGTGATACTAGTGTGTCCTAACATTTGTTTTTGACATTGAAAAGTTACTGCCCTCGATTGTGCAAAAGCAGAGGGGCCTTACTTCCCGTGCATAAGATTATTGATCAGGTTGGTGTCAAGATTGAAGTTAAGTCCAATGTGAGCAAATGTATCACTTAACATTTCCCCAAACTTTATGATCACTTGGTTTTGTTGGCACACTGTTCTTTTATGTCTTTTGTCTGTACTATATCTAACACCTTGCTTTTGAACTTGCGATGGTTGTTTATTTTGATTGCAAGACAATTTTTCATTCCCTAATAGGAAGAATCTTATAGACTATAACTACAGATAAAAGTAGTTACTCCATGATGGACTTGTTACTACATTGATGCAAAGTGTCATTTGAGATTCTATCCTACTATCATATCCTTGCTATATTGGGGCTAATCGTCATTTTTGGTGCTTGTGATCCATTCTTTGACAGTAGTGCATCCTTTTTAATCGGTGCTCTGACTCTAGTGCTTTTGCACTGAATAATATATTTTTCAGCTCAAATGTGTGAAGGAACTTTCTTCACTTCTCATCACTACTTTTCTACTAGTGAAAGTGCAAATTAGGTGACCAGATGAGAACTTACTAGAAGAACTCTAGAGTTCACTATCACTAGCTATTGTTCTCTTGTCAAGAGAGAGGAAATCTGGTCACAAATTGAAAAACAAAACTCTATTTCCAGGAAATTGCTCACTATGACCTCATACTGCCTGGTGAAAGTCCCTAGGTTTTTAGGCCTAGTTGTACAAATTCCACATATTCACAGTCCTTATCAGGTTGATTTATACAGTGTTTCAGGAGAAGAATCTCAGATGGAACTATACCAAATAAGGAATGCAGTAGAATCCCATTAAAGACGTGATGATAGATCTTATATGCAAAACTACAGTTCGAGCACAAAATCTTCTTGGAAATGGGAAGATCTAGGATAGGTGGCCAACCCTATGGAGAGAGTGATGTGCATAGACCAAGTAAGAAGGGATGCAACTTTGTGGACCGCTCATCGGGCCTTATAGGTGGTGGTATCACACCCTTTCCAAAGGAACCATACGTGACACTCTTGCGTCATACAACTCCATTGCACAAGCAGGATGTTCCCTTTCCTTTTACCAAAGGGTCCCTAAAACTTTATGATTTCGTACCAAACTGGGTCTTCATCTTCAAACTTTTCATTTTATGAGATCCAAGTTTTGCTATTTCTATTTTCTAGGTCACGCTTAACCTCATTACAAAATGGAGTTGGCTAGCTACCAACATATCTTTTACATCACCGGCCACCGGTGGTCACCATCTCCGATTTGCCGGTCGATAAGATCTCTGAGATTGACTAGCCAACTGGTTGGTTTGACAATTCTTTTCTATTGAAAAGGAGTCAACTGTCTTCATGAGTCACCTTCTTCTAGGTTTCGTTGGATGACACGACAATTTCTTTCATATATATATAGGCCGAAGTTTACAACCTTTTAGAATTATTATTTTTTGTGTTTATTCTTTTGTCTCCAAAATATTGTAGGAATAGGAATAGGAACACGAATAGTCCTACTTGGAAAAAGAGTAGTATATAGAACCTTACCTGGCATCCAAGGGTGTGGACTAGCAGTCAATGAAGTGGTTGAGAACCCTAGGTCTCAGGTTCAAACTCAGCAAAAACAAAAACACTAGGTGATTTTCCATGTGTCCTAGCTTTGGTGGGCAGAGTTACCTGGTACCTATTGCGGGGGAGGTGGGGGGAGAGGTGGTAGGTATCCATTAGATTAGTCGAGGTGCATAAATATGGTATGAACACCACGATCATAAAATAAAAATAAAAATATAAAATCCTAGTTGAAAAAAGACTGTACTTTAGTATCCTAGTCGAAAAAAGGATTCTAATGTAGTAGCTATAATTAGAGTCTCAATGTAATAATGTAGATAACCAATTTAATAATATTTTATCCAATATTTCTCACATTGTATCAGAGCTTCTACGATCGTGGTAGAGAATCAATGAGCTTCCTCTACTGGAAGGCGGCTATGACCAATATATGCTGCCCATCTGGCCAATAGTTATGTTACAAAAATAGAGCCAATGATATATGCATGAACCCCATATTCTAGCCAAACAGATCATTGTGCATCAATGTTTGGTGACTTTCTAGGGTATATGGTGCTTGTTTATACTATGATTTCCATATTTTGCATAAAAATGTGGAAAAATTTTACAGGCTCTGTCATACCCATAAACATGCCATCAGACATGTAGTAGATTGATGGAATAGCTTCAAAGTAGTGACTGACTTGGAAAAGTTCTGAATATCCCATATTCTGCAGGATTTATCCTGGTTCATAGTTGCAAACGTTAGGCCATCAGGATGCCACACTGATGCAGATGAGTAGTCCACATGTACACACAAAGGATAAACAACCTATCCATTCCTTGAGTCAATAAAAAAACCTACAGCGATCAACAAGCAAAAAATGTGCACCCTAAATTTTTTACCCAAGATCATTTAGTTGGAGTGTAAATTTTCCCATCAACAAAGACACAGTGTTGATTACGTAGAAGATGAATATGTAATGGAAGAACTAGATGATTTTATTGATGAGTTCCAAGTCGTAGACTTCAGTGGCTTTGAACTCAAAGACACCCAAGTCTATGACTTGGAACTCATCAATAAAATCATCTAGTTCTTCCATTACATACTCATCTTCTACGTAATCAACACTGTCTCTTTGTTGATAGGAAATATTACCATCCAAATAAATGATTTTAGGGCAAAAATTTAGGGTGTCTGTTTTTTTCCTGTTGATCGCGATAGGATTTTTGGTTGACTCCAGGAATAGAAAGGTTTTTTCTCCTTTGTGTGGACATGTGAACTACTCATTTGCATCAACGTGGCATCTTGATGGCCTAACATTTGCAATTGGGAACTTGGATAAAACATGCAGAATATGAGATATTTGGAACTTGTCCAAGTCAGTCACTACTTGGAAGGGTAACCTTGGAACTATTCGGTCAGTCTGCTACACGTTTGATGGTAGATTTATGGGTATGGAAGAGCCTATAGAACTTTTCCACGTTCTTATGTAAAATGTGGATATGACGTGGAGCAAGAAATTAATTTCTTTGGCGTGATATCATGAGTGTCTTTTAGTCATGATACATAGTTCCTTATTATTGGTGTGTGGAATTGCACATTTGGTAGCCTCCTTGAGTTAGGGTGACAACACAACTATTTATACCTTGTTAAAATAATATGAGCACTCTGAGGGTATACATGAATTTTATAGAGGTTCATATTTGTTTTATCGTGCAATTTGTAAGCTAGACGATCTCCATCATTTGAAGGATAAAACTGAGTGTGGCCTCTTTTATAGCACAGGACGAATACACCACCTACATGTATAAAATATTAGTGTCACAATCCAAAGTAGACCCCAGGCGTAACATGGCGTATAGAACCTCGAGAGACTCTATACAAGCCACTTAGCATAAGTCATACAAGATAATAGAAGTAAAGAGTTAAAAAAAATTCATTTCATACAAAAATGTTTGACAAATGTGGAAGTTTTACATAAGTCTCAAAGCCATCTATTACATCATAAGAAAAGTGATTGGGACGTAACCTATACAACACATACAATGTCTAAAATGGAACTGACATGAAAGCAATAAAAGAATCTTGGACCTCGGATCATGAGGACTCACCAATCTTCAAAAGCTCAAAAGGGGTCAACTAGCCACGAGTATGGGGAACAAGAGCATCGGACCCTACACTACTGAAACAGTATAAACACAAGTATGCGTTAATACATCGAAAGTACCAAGTATGATAATAGTACATAAGAGTTATGAAATCATGCTAAAAGGACTTTATATGACATGTAATGACCAAGCTAAATCACAAAAATAATATGTTAGAAAACATAAGTCATAATCATGATCAATACAAGTTAAATATCTTATAAAAAGCACTTGTGAGATACTTTAGGAAGTAACCTTAGTTCATCATTGTGGGAAGTTTATCTTTAACCGACATAGACCATGTTAGCTATAACATGCAATCCGGTGTCTATCCCACACTAAAAAGAGATGTCCTTACTTTCTAAGGTAAGAACCATAAACTTGAGCTAAAGTGAATCCAATAGCTAATATCTATCTAAGACAAACCTATTATGGCACATAGTTATGGAACATGGGTAATCACCTCTAGTCCACTCGGTGCTAAGCATTAATCCCACAGAATAGTCATTAATCATATTCGTCTTATTATTCTTTGGAAGGCACAATAAAGTAGCCAATTCAATGGTGTCACAAAAGACAAACTAGCACTAGGGTCAAGTAAAGAATAAAAATAAAGTTGGAAGACTTTCAACATACCGGTAACCACATCGGGGGAACCCTCTTGCTCATGTCGAGTAAGTGCATATAATCGGTTTTGCTTCTGATTCCCACTAGAACCTGATGGAAGGTAAGGAGGAGTCTGTCAACGATTATGTCCTTCATTCTTAGTAACTGAGGGACAATCTATTATCTTATGATCCATCTTGACACAACCAAAATATGCATTAGAACTGGTTAGACATTTGCCCTCATGCTTCCTTCCACATTTAGCACTAGTAGACAATAACAATCCACTACCATTACCTCTTTGAGGCTTACGGTTAAACACCCTATCCTTTTTGAACTTAAGAGGAGAGTTGGAGGATCCTTGACCTAAAAACCTTTGTTGAAACTTAGAACGACCCTGCCTCTCGGACCTTGAATGTGAAAAGTCACCATCACCGGTCTTGGCCCTCTTATCCTCCCTAGACCTTTCTTAAGTTTATCCTATTAAATTTGTTGAGCATGAACCATGAGACGAGAAATATCCATATCATTGATAAGCATTGAGGTACGACATTCTTTAACCACCATTTCAGACACACCCGAAACAAGCTTACTCATTTTTGCCCTAGGATCGGCAACCATAGTAGGAGCATATTGAGACAATTGTGCGAACTTCAAAGCATATTCCTTCACATCATATTTCCTTGATGAAGGTTGATGAATTCAAGCCTCTTTGTCAGGGGAAAGAACCTATCAAGGAAAGCAACTTTAAACTTTTCTCAATCAAGAGGACCCGCATCTTACGCCTCTATTCTTTCCATTGGTTGAACCATATTTGAGCAACACCCTTAAGTTGATAATAAACCAATTCCACCTTTTCCATCGATGTCACTCCCATGATGATCAACACCTTATACACTTCATGAATGAACTCTTGAAGATTCTTCCGCATCCTTAGAACCATGAAACTCTAGAGGATTCATTCAAGTGAAGTCTCTCACTCTAGTTGCCGTCGTACCCACATTTGGTTTCATGGGGACCACAACCTTCCATCATGGATTGAGCCAACACTTGAAAAGCAACCCTTAATCCCCATGTCACTTGTTCGGCCAAAGGGTCGGCCGAAGCTTGAGGAGCTTGATGAGGAGCTACTTGTTCCACATTCTCTCCCGCATTCCTTTTAGTATATGCCTTTCTAGTGCCCATATCCTGTAAAGTATCCGATAAGGATTAGAAGAGAGACATTATAGGGTTAAACTCTATTGCACGACTTTATAATAATGAAAGAAGTGGAGTTTCCTAAACAACTTATAGCCTCTCTTTCATAAATGTGGCACACTTCACACTTATAAACAAGACTCTATTCAACGTGACTTATGAGATTTCCTAGGACCTTTCTAAACCTTGTGCTCTGAATACCAAGTTTATAACGACCCAAGGTATACCCTAGGTGTAACATGGCCTATAGAACCCTGAGAGGCCCTACACAAGCCACTTAATATACATCATACAAGATAATAGAAAATCAAGAGAATTTAACAAACATTTTCAAATCATAAGAGTTGATAAAATATAGCAGAAGTCTAACATAGTCTCAAAGCCATCTAGTACATCAATAGTGATCGGGATGTAACCCGTGCATCACATATAATACAGAAAAGTAAAGACAATAAGAAATAAAGGCTCGATCCTCGAAACATGAGGATTCACCAATCTTCAATCTACTAGAGTGATTCCCTAGCCATGGAGATGCGAATCAGAAGTGTCGGACCCTACATTAGTGAAAGAATGTAGGCAAGAGTATATGTTAGTATATAGAATGTACTAAGTATGATATTAATGCATAAAAGCTATGAAATCATCCTAAAAGGACTTTTCATGACAAACAATGACTAAGCTAAAACATAAGATAAAAGGTTAGGAAACATAAGTCATTAGACATGGTCAATGCAAGCTAACATCTGTAAAACAATCGTGAGATACTTCTTGAAGTAACCTTAGTTCATTATTGTGGGACATTTTCCTTTAACCTACATAGAGGCCATATGAGCTATAACATGGAATCCGGTGTCTACCCCACACCAAAAAAAGGTTTTCTTACTTCCTAAAATAAGAACCATGAACTTCCAGCTTACGTGGATCCACTAGCTAATGTCTATCTAGACCAACTTATGGTGGCACACAAGGGTAATTGAAACTTGTCCACTCGGTGCTAAGCATAAATCCCACGCAATATTCATTTGTCTTAACTTATCTTAACATTTATGAAACATGGGTAATCACCTCTTGTCTTATCATCAGAGGTCATGGGTAATCGCCGCTTTCCTCATTACCCATGGAAGGGCATATCAAGTAGTCAATCCAAGCTAAGTTTTATTAGAATAGTACCTTAAATATTTATTCATCTTAGGTGAGAAAATCTTTCAACCTTATGAATACTTTATGTGAGAAATCCTTTCACATCAACAACAAAAACATTGATGATTCACTCTCATGCACAAATCTTAAATTGTTTTTATCAATTTCATAAGAACATGTATAACTTCATAACCTTGTCTTTCATGATTCAAAAGCTTCATCATATGATCAATTCCATAAAACAAGGATCATGCACGGGTTCATATGAATTTAACTAAAAAACATGCAATTATATCAATTTATGCATAAAAAGACATAAAACAATCAGTGATATCGTAATTGAAACGAACCCATGAGATTGAGTAAAAGCCCTAACTTCCATTGGAGATTCTACCTTGAAAAATTGGAGAATATAGGGACCCTATGGAGGAAAGGAATCCATAAGTGAATACTAGCATACCTTGATTCCAAGAGCTTACAATCAAAGGTGAATTTGGAGGCTTGACCTTGAAACCCTAGCCTTCTTCTTCGAGATTTTAGAGAGATAAATATTTGGGGAAGAACTTTGATCAACTTTGGGAATTTGGAAGAATGAGTTCAATTGGGGGAATTTGGGGGGTAAAAACATTTATATAGGGTATATAATAGAAGGTAAAACAACTTGTATTGAGTTAGAATAATTAGGAAAAGACCTTACAACCCTTTTAAAATAACTCTCGACCCTCACTAACAGCCTGACCTACGGTTCGGTAAGTCCCACCATGGACCATCATGGTCAATCGTTGGTGGGTTCGGAGACTACCAACTTTGGACCCGGAATGACAGGACCCCATATACGGTTTGTGGGTCCACCAACGCTACGTACACCTCAGCGGTGGGTACCAACTTTTGATCCTGAAATTTCTCTAAGTCTGGGACTCATCTACGAGACCTATCTACGACTCATGCATTGAATAATGGACCATCCTGGTGAGTCGTACGAAAGTACTGAAACTTTGACATTTTTAGAAAACATGGACTTGCCAACCACGGGCCTACCTATGGACCTTATGTCAGATGACGGGCCGTTGTTGTCTCCATTGGTACTGGCACCAGATCAAGGAAACTTGTAATTTTCCATCTTTTTAAATTTGAGGTGTTACATAACCTTATCCTGAAAAAGATCAGATAAGGATTAGCAGAGAGACATATAGAGTTAAAATCTATCACATGACTTTAGAATGATGAAAGAAGTGAAATTTCCTAGATGTCTTACAGCTTCCTATTCATAAATGTGGTGCGCTTCACACTCATGAACAAGACTCTACTCAACGTGGCATCTGAGACAACCTAGGACCTTTCTAAACCTTATTGTCTGAATACCAAGTTTGTCAAGACCCAAAGAATACCCTAGGCATAACATGGCCTATAGGGCCCCGAGAGGCCCTACACAAGTCACTTAGAATACACGATACACGATAATGGAAGTAAAGACTTTAAAAGATAAAATTTCATACATCAGGAGTTTGACAAGCGGAAGTCTAACATAAGTCTCCATAAGCAAACTAATACATCATAAGGAAAGTGATAAGAATATAACCCATGCATCACATACAAAGTCTGAAAAGAGAAATGAAAAGCTATAAAGTGTCTCGGTCCGCGAAACTTGAGGACTCACTAATCACTTGAAGCATTCAAAAGATGTCTAGCCACGAGTGTGCGAGGTAGGGGTGTCGGACCCTACATTCATGAGATAATGTAGGCACAAGTATGCATGAGTACATGGAATGTACTAAGTATAGGGAAATATGCATAAACATGGACATGATAGCATAATGGTTTAAAACATGTAGACATGATCAATATTTGGACATTTTAAACATAAGGAAGTAAAACATGAAAATCATAGGATATAGCCAATGCATTTGAAATAAAGGACATAAGAATTTTTTTGAAGAAAACATAGTCATTTTGTGGGATCTTAGCTTTAATCAACAATAAGAACATGAGAGCTATATCATGGAATCCAATATATCCCTCATACCGAAAGAAGGGGAATCTACTTTCCAAGGTAGAATCTGTACATATCATTTTTTGCTAAAGTGGATCCACTAGCAAGGTCATTTAAGACAATCATACGGGGGCATGTAGTTTGGGACCAGAGGTTGCTAGTAGAGACTACCCTATTTGAGCCTCCACCTCAAAGCCCTCTCGGTTCTAAGTCTAAATCCCAACAAAATAGATAAATTCAATACCAATATAACATAGGAAAGGCAAAGATCAATACCAATCCACACTTTTTAGATCAAATCATAGAATAACTCTTTAAACACAATTCAACATAGATGATAAAACTTTTCACCCATGTGAACCCATATGTGAGAAATACCTTTCACAATCATTATCATAATAGTAAGTGAGAAATTCTTCATGATAGCATTGATACTTTCCTTTCAAAGCACCCCAAATCATTTACAACAATTGCATGAAAACATGTATATCTTCATAGATTCATAATTCATACGTTCATGAGTTCATCATAGGTTCATAGTTGAAAATCATTATTTAGGAATGGATGAACATAATTTCAATTAAAATATCATGTATTAACATTGAATCATGCATTAGAAGACTTAATACACAACAATTAATCACAATTGAATGAAACCCATAAAGATTGAATTGAAACCCTAACTTAAACAATTGAATTAGAGTTTTAGAAATTGTAAACTTTGGGGACCTCATGGAAGAATGGATTCCATGGGTAAATACGCACATACCTTGATACAAAAAGTCCAAAAAAATGGAGGATGAGAGACTTAAATGAACCCTAGCTCTTCTTCTTCCTCCTTGGCCTTGAGAGAATTTGGGGAGTGAATTTGGGTGAATTTAGGAGAATGTCTAGAAAATGGTAATTTGGGGATTAAAATCTTTATATATGGCTTAGGGTAGAAGACAAAACGACATAGTATTGGATTACAACAATTATGAAAAGACCCAAAAAGCCGGTTAAAAATAATTGTCTAGATCACCTTTGATCTAAGTTCTTGCATTGATTCTATTAGTATCATAATTAATTTTAATCTGCTAATTTTGAATACTAAGATCAATTAGGGTTCTTAGCACTTTATCTTGAAATTTGGGGATTTTATTCTTGAATTTCACAAATCTTTCAATTTTCGCTTTTAATCTTTGTATTTTCACTTCCGCATTATTTTCTTGTTTATTCTGGTAACCCGATTGTTATCATAGTGGTGGATATTATTGTTCTTTATCCAATCACTGTTAAATTCAATTATTACCTTGTAATCATATTTATCTCATAATCCAATCACGATGTGTAATTTTTGGATCTTGACATTTAATATTTTGCTTGAGTTTTGAAGAATTTATAAATTCACCTTTCTCCATTTTATTTTGAATTTGATCCACCTCAGGGGCGGATATACATGGAGTTTAGGGGTTCATCCGAACCCACTTCGTCGAAATATTACATTGTATAATATAAGATAAATATTTTTGTTTGTGTATGTATCTAATATCGAATGCGCTAAGCATATCCCTAATGCCTAGCTTACTAGGATTTATTATTTAAAACCTTAATTATAAAGTTAAAAAAGAAAAAAACCTATTTCTTCTAGGGATCTTTCTAGTTGTATGTTTTTTTCTCCTCCTCAATATCTTAACAGACGACTTCCTTTTTCACTTCAAGTCTGCAAGACTACAATGCTCTATTGCTACTGCGTGCTGGATGTTGCCTGCTAGTGGACTGGTTGTTGCTGAAGCCTGAAAGATGGTCCTTTCTTGTGGTGTGTTCATTGACAAATTGGTGTCACTTGTCTCTACCGTTTCCATTCATGCTACCTCGGTAAGTTCTTGGCTCCTTTTTTTCTTCAAAATTCTATATTCTTTGGTTTTGGTATTTGTTGATGTGCTCTCCTATTTGGCTAGTTTCAGTGGCGGAGGCAAGTTTTCCATCAAGGGGGTTAAAAAAACTAAACACCCTAATAGTATCCGCAAATGAATGGGCCGGATAAAAAATACTCAGTTTAGAGCATACTATTCTTAAAACTTAAATAAATAAAACATAAATGTAGAATGCAAAATGGGGAAAATACAATCTCTTAAAGAACAAGTTTAAAGAACATATTTATAACATGCTAATAAGGAGATATTAAGCAGCACAAGTCATATTCAAATTGGAAGAAATATAAGAGAAGAGTATTATTGAGTTGTGTATCTACATTATTAAATTGAGACCCTATTTCTAGATATTATATAATCCTTTTTCAAGTATGATGCTATATGATATTCCTGTTCCAAGTAGAATTCTATATACTATTCATGTTTCTATTCCTATTCTAACACTCCCCCTCAAGAGGGTGTATACAAGTCTTACGTACCAAGCTTGTTACAAATATAATTGATGCGAGGACTAGTGAGAGACTTGGTGAAGATATGTGCT
The DNA here is from genome assembly GCA_036250505.1 of Solanum acaule. Classification (NCBI taxonomy): domain Eukaryota; kingdom Viridiplantae; phylum Streptophyta; class Magnoliopsida; order Solanales; family Solanaceae; genus Solanum; species Solanum acaule. The sequence continues at coordinate 16,629 of JAJOOR010010332.1, read as the reverse complement.
AGTTGATTACTCGACTTCACAAATTTTGTAACAATATTTCATGAGAATATCTTTTCTTTCACAAAGTGATAATCAATCTCATTGTGCTTAGTCCTCTCATGAAACACTGATTTGATGCAATATAAAGGATCACTTGATTATCGTACACAATTTCAATCAGACTGATTTCTCCAAGTTTCACTTCTCTCAACAACTGTTTGACCAAGCTAGCTCACAAGTTCCTATAGCCATTGCTCGATATTTTTCTTCTGCACTAAATCGAGCAACCACACTCTGTTTCTTACTCTTCCATGATACCAAATTATCTTCTACTAAAACACAATATCTAACCAATCACCATTTTTATATCTAGTGATATGGACATGATCTTGATCGTCAAAAAGTAATCTTTTACCTGGAGCTGAATTCATATATCACACAATACAAAAAACTGCATCCCGACGACTATTACCGGGGGAAGTCATAAACTTATTTACAACATTCATTGGAAAAGATTTTCTAGGTCTAGTCACTATGAGAAAATTCAACTTCTTAACCAGCCATCCTGGAAGGAGTTTAACATTAAAATCCATAAGAGTGTCAATGGGTCTACACTAATCATTCCAGTCTCTCAAGAATGTCTAAAGCATACTTGCGTTGCGAAATAACAATACTTGATCTGGACTAAGCAAACTGAAAACATAGAAAATACTTTAGTCTATCAAGGTCTTTAGTTTGAAAATGTTGAAAGAGATGTTGCTTCAAATTAGTGATACCATCTTGATTATTGCTGGCGGTAATGATAAAATCAAGGTAAATAACCATCTTGATCATAGAATTAGTGAAAATGCCGATAAAATACAGAGTGATTAGCTTCACTACAAGTTATGCCAAACTCCTAAATTACGGTTTTGAACTTCCCAAACCATGCTCGAGAAGATTGTTTCAGACCATAAATTGACATGTGCAATGAACATATAAGGCTTCTAGACTACTCCAAATAACAAAATCAGGTGGTTGCTCTATATAGATCTCTTCCTCAAGATCACCATGCAGAAAAACATTTTTAATGTCCAAATAATGAAGAGAAAAATGATGAATGACATTCACAGATAGAAAAAGAACATATGTTATCATAGTCTCAAGAGAGAAAGTGTCACTAGAATATAAGCCCAAATACCGAGTATACCCGTTGGCAACAAGGTGAGCCTTATCAACCTTACTATCTAGACCAATTTTGACTGCATAAATCCAACGACAATCAATAGAAGATTTACCTACGGGAAGTGAGACTATCTCTCAAGTACCACTCGTATGTAAATCATACATCACATCAATCATAGTCTACCTCCATCCAGAATGAGAAAGTATTTCACCCATAGTCTTAGGAATGAAAATAAAGGACAAATGATACAAAGACATAGTGGGCTGATGATAAATTATGATAACTCAAGTAAGTATAATGTGGGTTAGTATTTCGAGTGGATTATATACCTTTATGAAATGCAATCGGTTGGCTAGGAGGAGGCAAGTCCGCAATAACAACATGGTTTGACGCATGACATAATTCATCTGAGACTAGTGCTAGACGCGGATGATGATGATGATAAGTTAGGGTGATGGAACTACAAGTGGAGATGTAGAAGTAATTGTAGGTTCCTCAAAAGTCGGTACAAGTCAGACCTCAGAGACATCAGGGTAATAAGAATATGTATAGTAAGGTTGAGATTTAAAGAATGTGACATTGGCCTACATAAGGTATCAACCAAGGTAAGGTAAATAGAAACAATACCGTTTTTGAACTCGAGAGTAACCAAGAAAGACACATTTAAAAGTATGAAGGCTGGATTTATCTTTCCTTGGGGCTAAGCTAGGTTATGAACAAAGTATCTGCTCCCAAGGAAATGAGGGAGAATAGAGTATATATGTAACTCAGAAAATAGTATGCCGTGTGAAATTTATTTTTGAATAGAAGATTTCGTCATTTTATTTATTTCCCTAAAAACACAGTAGAACATAGGAATTAAGGAGAAGAGTGTGAGTAGTCTTAATAAAATGCCTATTCTTCCTTTCGGCTACACCGTTCTACTGGGGGGTATACATGCAAGAATTCCTTGGGTGAGTCATAAATTCTTGAAATTAGGAGGATAAGTATTCTAAGGCATTGTCATTGCAAAAAGTATGAATAGAAACACCAAATTGATTTTGTATTTCAGCAAAAGTTTGAATACAAATAATAACTTGAAATGATCTATTAAGAAAACACAAGTGGATCTTGAATCATCATAAGTGATACTAACGAAATAACAAAATCCTAAGGTTGATTTGACTCCCCTAGGACCCCAAATATCAAAATGAACTAACGAGAAAATAGACTCTAAACAACCCTCAATACTATGCAAAAATATGCATGGGTGTGTTTCCCAAGTTGACACGACTAACAATCTAATATGGATAAACTAAACAAATTAGGCACCATTTTTTCTACATATTGGATAGACTCGAATGTCCCAAACGTCTGGGAATTAGGTTTGGAGGATCTATAATAGAGCATGTTGTGAAGGAATTTAAGGAGGTAAGAATGTAAAGGCCTTGTGATTCAAGCTTATGTCCCGTACTGCAATCTTGCATGGTAAATAAGTTATCAAAAAATGTTATGCCACAATGTAGAGCACGCGTCAAACGACTAACAAATGCAAGATTAAAAGGGAAAAATAGGCAAAAAGAGCAAATTGTCTAGAGTGAAAGAAGATGGGGGTTGATTACATGTATCAGGACACTTCTTCCAATTCTAAGTGCCAACGATCGTTAGTCAGTAATATAACCCAACTAAGTGAGTTGGGTTCGAATTCCACAAGGAGTGGTACGTGTTTGAGAATCAAGAGCCAAGTATAAATATGTTCAAGTCAATCATAGGTAAAGACATTTAAGAATAAAAGCATAGTTCAAATTAAAGGCTGACACAAGTGTCAAATATAGGGGGATTTGATTGTAATTATCAACTACAACAACAAATAACACGAATAAACAAGTAATGAGACGGGTTCTTGGGATGTGATTGAATTATAGGCTAAGGTAGACAAATGGGAAATTGCAACTGATAGTAAATAGCTATAAATCAGTGAATAAGCTAGACTTTAGTGGGGATAAACTTTCTCTCGAACAGTTTATCCCGAATCAAATTGGTTTCTCTCGAACACCAATAAACAACAATTAAGAACAGCCTATGCTTAAGTCCATTCACTCTCTCGAGCTGAATGTGTGGAAAAGGGTTTAGGAATCACTCTCTTGAGCTGAACCCATGACAACCCAATACCCACAGACCATCAAATTAGTAATCTTGGTTTTAAAACATCTCTCTCGAGCAAGCCAAAAACACGAAGGTAGAGTTGAGTTTGCAACTACAACCCTTTAAATTACACCACAATTACTGATTGAAATCACTTTTAAACAGGATTTAAACTATCAATTAACAATACCCAACAGCTAAATCAACCCATAATCACACCCCAAGAATTTGGGTTTTAGCTAGAGATCATAAAACGATAGAAATCGTTACCAAATTGTGTTTCCATCAGTTGGGTACACTTAATTTCATCTTTACAAAGGTCCAAATTGAAGAATCTTCAATACCCACTTTCAATTTCTCAAAAATGGAAATCTTCAAATCTTCAAAGCTAAGGAAATATTGTCTCAATTCTCTCAGTTCTAAACTCTAAAATCATTTCCTAAAAACTCTTGAACTGAAAAAAAAAATGTAAAACTAAATATTCAAAAGTGTATTTATAGTCGCCAAAAATGTTCTGCGAAGGTCCATTAGGCGCAATAAGTCAGGATCGCCGAACCACTCAGTGATCCGCCCTTTGGTAATTTCCATCGCCTTTTTGCTTTGGCCTTTAGCATCTTCAAGTTCTGTAACATTGGGCGATCTAGCACTGCATTGCGAAACCGTTTGGCGATATACCAACTGCTCCTTTCTATCACAAACTTGATTTTCTCCTTCAGGGCTTGGCACACTGGAACTTTAGGTGAGATCATGGACATTCGACGACTCGCCCAAAGGGTTAGGCGATCATCAGACTTTCTTTTCTTCGTTCTTTCAGTTGCCTTGTTCCTTTTTGCTCATTAATGTCCATTCTTTGTTCCTCAATTCAAATACCTGAAAAATCAAGTATCTACATCCGTACAAAATATGCATTTGAGGACATTAAATCTATTAAAATAAAGTCCTAAATAAGTCCAATTCGTGGACTCATCAACACCCCCAACTTAAACTTTTGCTTGACTTGAACATCATTGGAACTCCCAAAGAGCTTTCAAAAGTTGTTGAGTGTTTGAAGAAAGAATTTGAAATGAAAGATCTTGGTAAGACAAAATTTTGTCTTGGCATTCAGATTGAACATTTGACAAATGGAATATTTATCCATCAATCAACATATACTAAAAAGGTTTTGAAGCGATTTTACATGGATAAATCACATCCATTAAGTACCTCGATGGTTGTGAGATCTCTTGAAATAAATAAAGATCCATTTCGACCTCAAGAAAAGGATGAAGAGCTTCTTGGTGATGAAACACCATATCTCAGTGAAATTGGGTCACTTATGTACCTTGCCAACAATACCCGACAAGATATTTGCTTCGCAGTAAGTTTATTGGCAAGATTCAGCTCATGTCCAATAAGAAGATATTGGAAAGGTATTAAGCATATATTTAGATATCTTCAAGGAACAATTAATATGGGATTGTTGTATTCTAATACATCCAAGACAGAATTGACCGGTTATGCAGATGTAGGAAATTTGTCTGACCCACATAAAGCTCAATCTCAGACAGGCTATTTATTTACATATGGAGGTACAACTAGATCATGGTGTTCGATAAAGCAAACAATAGTTGCTACTTCTTCAAATAATGCAGAGATAATAGCTATTCATAAAGTCAGTCGAGAGTGTGTATGGTTGAGATTAATGACTCAACACATTTTGCAATTATGTGGTCTTTCTGTGCAAACAAAGATTCCAAAAGTATTGTACGCAGAGATAATAGCCATTCATGAAGCCAGTAGAGAGTGTGTATGGTTGAGATCAATGACTCAACACATTTTGCAATTATGCGGTCTTTCTGTACAAACAAAGATTCCAAAAATTTGTATAAAGATAATGCAACGTGCATAGCTCAATTAAAGGGAAGATATATCAAAGGAGACTGAACAAAGCATATTTCACCTAAGTTCTTTTACACACATGATCTTCAACAAAATGGCGAGATAAATGTTTAACAGATTCGTTCGAGTGATAATCTTGCATATTTATACACAAAGGCATTGCCAACATCAACATTTAAGAAGTTAAGATATAAGATTGAATGCGTCGTCTCTAAGATATCAAATAAAGTTTTCATCAGGGGGAGTAAAATACGTGTTATACTCTTTTTCCCTTAACCAAGGTTTTGTCCCACTAGTTTTCCTGATAAGGTTTTTAATGAGGCAGCACTCAAGGCGTATTACAAGATGTGTGTACTCTTTTTCCTTCACTAGGCTTTTTCCCACTGGTTTTTCCTAGTAAGGTTTTAACGAGGCACATTATCTATAAACATCCAAGGGGGAGTGTTACAAATCCATTTAATTATGGATGTTTCTTTTTATCAGCAACCTAACGTAATGTATTAATTTAATGTATGCCTTAAACATTACTAACGTATTTTGGTTTAAGGTTCTAAATGGATGATTTCTACATCCTATAAAAGGGTATTCTTTCACCCTTAAGAAAGACAACAAAAAGAGATAAAAGAATACTCTCTACTCTATACTTCTCATTAACATTTGTCTTCCATTTCTTGTTTAGTATTATTGTATTTTGCTCTCATTTCACAACACCATTAACTTTATAGCCTTAATAGCTAATTGTTAATATTTATCCATTAAATATTGATCATTACTTCTGATTCAAATATTAATGTTGCAATTGATATTTGTAATATTTTCCCATCATTACATATCTCATTTACTCCCGTTGTGATCATTTTCAGTTTTTTCACACCTATATATGCTTATTTTATTCTCTCTTTGGGGAGAAAAGGAGAAGATATAAACATATTAATTCCTCATATGCTCTAGTATGCTGAATTTTCTTTTTCCTACTTGATGTTTTGTTAGATTTTGACTTCTGTCTATATAAGAAGAGCTTGTCGAATACAAGGATACAATCAAATGAAATATCTTTAAAGATAGTATTTTTTACATGCCTCAAGTGTTGGAAAATTTTATTTTATTTTAATTTAAATTTGGACTCAAGATCCATCATATAAATTAAATGATTGGGCCAAACATCATTAACAAAAGGTTCAACCTGATCGGCCCAAATTGGCAAAACCAAGTGGATAAAGACACTACCCTAAACTAGGGTTTCCTAAATGAGCTATCCTTTTCACCTTTCTTTCACTTCCTCTCCTCTTTCTCAGCTCGCCTCTTTCCTAATGTTTGTCGTTGTCCCCTTGCTTTGACTTAATGTTCCTTCTTCTTTGGGTGATAAACATCCTTCATGTCCGACTTATCATGGATGCTGGAAATATCAGCTCTCAAAGGTATGCCTAGTTCTTTCCATGTCAAGTTCTTGCTCCTTCTTCAGACCTGACATTGTCTTTTTTATATGTGTGTTGTTCGGTTAGAAAGCCTGAGTTCGTGAAGAACTTGAAAGAGAGTATGCGCCTTGTGCTTCCTCTATGCAAATCTGTGTAAGTGACTCGCTATTACCATCTTCCTTGTTTCTTCTATTCTTATTTTGATTCTTTCTATTTTGCAGATGAAGCAGAATAGAAGAAGATCTTGTAGCTCCATCGTTTCATCTTTTTGCTGGAAGCTTGTTTTGAAATCAGATTTGGCCTCTATACTCTCGCTTTTTGTTGGTCCCTTTCTTGATGCAAACTAAATGGATCTGTTGTTTATCTATGTTAAGAATCCTTCTTCTCAAACTTGGTAACTGAATGAAATTTTGAAATGTCCTTATTTCTTCTTTATTTATTGTTGAATTTGCTATGTAGTCTTCCAATTGGTTTGCTTCTCTAAAAATATGTGAAACCTATACTCTGATTTTCCCCACCATGTCATGTATTTCCTTCATCATTTCTGCTACCTCTCAAGGTATTTTCCAACTCCTAGTGATCATGTTTTCCAATACTAGGGAATCAGTTTCCAGATGAACATGATTCATATTTTTCTTGATGCAAAATTGTAGAGCTTCCCTGCTCTCACCTCTACCTCCATATTTGTAACTATCCCCATGTTCTTGGCCTCAACATAGATGATATAGATAATACAACTAAATTTTAGGGATTTGAATATTTAGTCATCATAGTTAGTTTGTTCTCTACATGTATTTATATCCTTGTTCTCTTTCAGTAAAATACAAATTATTCTCCATACCCTATGAATGACATGGTATAAGAGCCAAGTTAATGTTTCATTTCTTTTCTTTTTTTTCTCTGCTTTGGGTCACTCATCCATGAGATACCAGTTTCCCTCACCTTCGGCAAAGGGCAAAGATCTTTCAGACATTTTTTTTTCTTTTGTAGACTGGATTTTGATTGTTTTGCTGGCTTATCCGGCATCTATGCAGATCTGCAATTTTTTAATTGCACTATCAGTTTACTCTATTCACTCTTCCTACTGTTGTGTTGGATCCACTGCTGCTCCAGTCCTTATTTGTCTCTGTCGCTTCAATATTTTGTGCCAATGTCTGCTTTGATTTTTTGTTTATCTATTTCTAGTTGGGTTTGCTGGTTTTAATTGTTTTCCAGTGTTTGGAGTTGTTTAATTTGGAAGCACTCTGTGGGAAAGCTCTCTGTGAGGGTTTATTTGGTTTGGGAATTGATATTACTATATTTTGTGTTTAAATCACTATTCAAGCCTTGTTTTTGGTTGATGTTGTGGTGCTCTTGATGTTTGTGAAGTCCAACCTCCTAAGGTAAGTTCATGTAGGTGGAGGGAGCTCAATGCATCTTTGTGTATGGTCCGTTTGAAATTTTATTATTTTCAATTGTCTTGGATAAAAATAGGTTCAATCCATTGAATTCATGTCTTAAAGAGTAACAATAGCTTCACCCCACGAAAACAAAAAAGTGTTAACTCTCAGAACACCACCTTTCTACCAACCCAAAAATCAAATTTTGATCCGTCTGGACTCTATACACTGAACTCTTGATAGCTCCGTAAATTCCTACAGCTTTCCATACAGGGTGATCAATTTCCTCCATGGTTTCAACCCATTCTTTCCATTTCATTTAAAGTCTCCTTTCATGGTTGCAATTAATGGAGGGATCAACAAATGAAATGGAAAGAAATGGCTGAAACGATGGAGGCTATCCAGCACACTGTATGGAAAGTTGTAGAATATACGGAGCTCGCAAGAGTTCAGTGTATAGAGTCCAGACGGATCAAAATTTGATTTTTGGGTTGGTAGAAAGGTGGTGTTCTGAGACTAACACTTTTGTGTTTCCGTGGGGTGAAGCTACTATTACTCTTGAAGACATGAATTCAATGGATTGAACCTATAGGTCCCTTTCTGCATTCACTATGCACATCTATACAACTTTATGCCATATTAATTACTAAAGAAAAATTATCCTAAAGCTTGAGATAATAGTCGTCTTATGCCATTATGTTCTTTTAATATCTATTCTTCCCTCTTTGTGTGACCTTTCAGCTCCAAATTCTGTATGATTTTGGTGTTTATGATATGCATAGCTATAAGTGAAGTTTGAGATGTTTCAACATATTTTTCTTACTGAGACAACGTCATGGAGTTACATTTGATAAATTGGAGTGCATCTTGTTTAATTTTTCGATCATCTATTTCTTTTGGAAGGAAGGAAAAATTGCTATTTGCTTTAACATTTTAAAGGTTAAGAATCATAAAGATTTGAGGCAATATTTTTTTCTGTGAGGACAGTCTGTACCATTATTAAATATGATGGCAATTTGCAGTGTGATACTAGTGTGTCCTAACATTTCTTTTTTGCATTGAACACTTACCACCCTCGATCGTGCAAATTGTTGAGGGGGCTTCACTTCCCTTGCCTAAGCTTCTTGATCAGGTTGATGTCAAGACTGAAATTAAGTCCAATGTGAGCAAAGGTATCACTTAACATTGGCCCAAACTTTGTGATCACTTGGTTTTGTTGGCACACTGTTCTTTTGTATCTGTAGTCTGTAAGTAATATCCAACACCCTGTTTTTAAACTTGCGGTGGTTGCTTATTTTGATTGCAAGACAATTTGTCACAAAAGGCATATAATTGGTGACAAATTTTCTTATCGTAGCTAAACATTTCGTGGATTAAGCATCAATTTCTTGTAGTGTCTTTTTTTAATTTAAATTTGGACTCAAGATCCATCTTATTAATTAAATAATTTAGCCAAACATCATTAACAAAAGGTTCAAGCTGATCGGCCCAAATTGGCAAAACCAAGTGGATAAAAATGCTAGCCTAACACTAGGGTTTCCTAAATGAGCTATTCTTTTCTCTTTTCTTTCTCTTCCTCTCCTCTTTCTCAACTCGCCTCTTTCACAATGTTTGTCGTTGTTCCCTTTTAGCTCCGACTTGATGTTCCTCCTTCTATGATGATAAACATCTTTCATGTCTGACTTGTGATGAATACTGGAAATATCAGCTCTTAAAGGTATCCCTCGTTCTTTCCATGTTGAGTTCTTGCTCCTTCTTTGCAGCTGACAAAGTCTTCTTTGTAGGTGTGTTGTCCGGTTAGAAAGCTTGAGTTCGTGAAGAACTTGAAAGAGAGTATGTGCCTTGTGCTTCCCCTATGCAAATCTGTGTAAGTGACTCGCTATTACCATCTTCCTTGTTGCTTCTATTTCTATTTTGCCGGTGAAGCAAAATAGAAGAAGATCATGTAGCTCCCTCGCTTCATCTTTCTTTTTGCCGGAAGCTTGTTTTGAAATTAGATTTGGCCTCTATACTCTCGCTTTTTGCTAGTCCCTATGTCCCTTTTTGCTGGCTTTCATAGCTTAGAAATAGGATAGGTTCCTTAACAACTTTTTTGCTCCCAACATAGCTAATATCTAACTGGTAAATATCATAGTTGTGGAACAATGTGTCTTCTGATCTGTAACTAAGCATGATGTCCATTGTTGTTAGTGTTAATTCTCCCTTTCTTCATGCGAACTAAAGGGATCTGTTGTTTATCTATGTTAAGAATCCTTCTTCCCAAACTTGGTAACTGAATGAAATTCTGAAATGTCTTTATTTCTTTATTTATTGCTAAATTTGTTATGTAGTCTGCCAATTGGTTTGCTTCACTAAAAATATGTGAAACTTGTACTCTGATTTTCCCCACCATGTCACGTATTTCCTCCATCATTTCTTCTAACTCACAAGGTATTTTCCAACTCCTAGTGATCATGTTTTTGAATACTAGGGAATCAGTTTCAAGATGAACATGATTAATATTTTTTTCGGATGCAAAATCGTAGAGCTTCCCAAACTCCTCTCACCTCTGCCTCCATATTTGTAGCTATCCCATGTTCTTAGCCTCAGCATAAAATTCATCTTCAAATATATGTTTGACTGTGAAATTTGATCCGATTTTGAAAATCTGGTCTTCAAAGATTTTCAAATTCCCAAAAATTAGGTCAAAACAGTGTTCAAATTTTTGAAACTTTTGTTCACTAAACCTCAATTTGAAAAACTCAAATTTCAAATTTCAACTTTGAAATCCATCACTAAACAGGAGTTAGGTACATAAATAAAACACAATCCCTCCGGCCCTCCCCCAACCACACATATAAACTAAAATATAAATATAAAAATTTGAAGCCACATTATTTCAGCGCACATGTATAAAACTTTGCTATTTCTCTTTTCATGGGACACCCTCGTTTTCTATCCAACATGCCACCACAAGCCAAAGTTCTTTCCGTAAGCTTCACTTCAACAATGGGAACATCAAATATTAGGGACATCTTAACTTGTTTCAGTCCCACTTTGGACTTCTTGGCTATCAGCTCCGGTGATGGCCGTGTCAAGGTAATATTTTTCCCTCAAGTGAATTTTCACTCATATTAATTAATTTGTTGCACCATTTTTTCGTACATGAATAATTGTAGCGAATTATACTTTTCGTATAGTTTCAGGCTATTTAACTTTTACTATTAGGAAAAAAGAATTAATGTTGTCATATTTACCTCCAAAAGTTAGTGAAATTGACTTTTGATAAGGGAAAAGTGTCAAACAAAAACCATATCTTTCAGCATTACCTCGAGTGTGAGAGAGGATGGCGAAGGGAGAAGTTATCATAAATTTAGTTTACACCTAACAACTTAGAATTTGGGGAAGGAAAGTTATGAACTTTGTTTCATGCATGTATATGTTTGTGCCTTTTAGTTCTTCTTGTTTCATTTTGTATGATGTTGTTTACCGTAAAATGGGACAATTGAATTTCTAAGGGTGGTTTAAATGCATACGGATAAAATTGGCCTTATAATAAAATAGATGACAACAACGGAATGATAAATGAGTGCAAGAACAATAATAAATAGATGAATGTAGAATCTAGATTATGAGCTTGTGTTGTTGCTTAGGAACAAAGTAGCTCAAGTAAACTTGAGAACAAAAAGCTTTATAGTTTAAGCTTATGAAAAATTGTAAGTATTGAGTGTTAATCACGAATTGTGGAACCCATATTATAAATGACTAGGTGAATATTTATAGAGAAACCCTAGGGTTCAATTATAAAAATCGGGTTACTTGAATAAAGAAGAAAAATATGTAAAAGGGAAAATACAAAGATTAAAGATAAGAATTGAAAGATACGTAAAATTCGAGAATAAAATTCTCAAATTTCAAAATGAAGTGCTAAGAACTTGAATTATCTTAGTATTCAAAATTAGCAGACTAAAACTAATTATGATACTAATAAAGTCAATTCAAGAACTTAGATCAAAAGTGATGTAGACCCCTATTTCGAAGAAATTAGAGACAACGATTAATATAAGACTAATTACCTTCTTTAATTAATTTAATAGAAACAAAGATATAAAGTTAAGAATTTAACTTACCTTTAAAGAATCGCTTCTTATAATGTTGTAAGATAAATTCATAGTCATCATACACAAAAGTGTAAACGAAAGAAACCTCTCAAATAATATTAATCATGTCTTTTGAAAATAACAAAATCCACCCCTACATATAGGAGAAACCTATTCCAGATAGCATGAGATTCAAATCCTTCTTTTAATTAGAAAACTTTTAAACTAGGAAACTTTGAACTAGGAAAAATATAAAAAAAAAATTATCAAACTTCTTCCTAAAATTAACTAACAGGAATAAGGAGAAAATTGGCAAATATGCACCCAAAGCCCACATGAGTCATGATTTCATCTTATATTTGGGATCTATATTGTTGTGATTTTTAGCCATTGTTGGGCGAGAATTCAACACACTTTGGGCTGTAATTCCGCGCTCCAACAATCTGACCCCTGAATGATATTACCATGATTCTGATGATAGTGTTGCTTTTGGCCCTGTGGCCTGTATTGGTTTTGGTTTGGTATCCACCCCATGAGAAATTTGGATGGTTCCTCCAATCGGGATGATGTTGTTCCTGAAATTTTGGTTTCCTGTACCTCTACTTGTGTTTCCCACAAAATGTACCAATTCTGGGTTAGCTCCACGCATATTTATTGAATTATCACCTCCACAAACTTTGCAGAACAACTGAGATTGTTAAACTGACTGCACTTGAGCTTGCACCTGCGCTTGAAGGCAATGCTATCTCATTCTTCACATGGTTCATTCATTTAAACGGCTGGTGCTGATGGACTGGTATGCAAAATTGATTCCATGTCGGGGAACTTACTGCACAAGCTTAAAGCTTCCATTTAAGCAATATCATCTTTATCCATTTCATCAGGTTTGTATCTATACATGTTCATTGTCTTCGATGATGGCTACATTTTGAGAATCTTGCATTTAGTCAATCTGGATTAGTAATTGAACAATTGACATCTTTGACCCCTTATGTAGTTTTTGTAATGCAAAATGTGTACTCCCAACAATGATACCAGATCCCCTTTGCTAAGATTTAGCAAGATTATTCTCATGTCATATTTTATCACTATATATTCTGAATACATTTCATTGCGCTGCTCCATTTGTGTCCTCTTCACCCTCTACCTTGTGTTAGCGTTCCTATAGTGGTTTTCTCCTTATAGCGACCGACATTCTATGCTTAATTTGTTTCTGCTGAAACTGGTTCCTCTTGAGGGTTTCTGTCTTGCCAGATGGGAAAATATTAGCACCAACAACTTCTCACTTGAAGATTTTCTTCCTTGGATGACAAAAAGCTCCAAAAGTTTAGGCCACCCTGTGAGTGTTACTATGTTGCTTGGACTCTCCAAAAAGTTGTCACACCTGTGTAGGATCCTCCAATGATGCATTACTTTCGGAGGATCTAACACGCACCTGTCAACATTTTTAAGAGTCCAAGCATCATAGGAGTGGTACACATCTTTTGTTCTATTTTTGTATGCTTTCCTTTTTGATGCATTTACTTCTTTATTAAGTGAAGTCAACACAACTGCAGAACACTTCTATTTACCCATTCTTGTGAGTTGTGAGTCATCTTATTTCTTTTCTCCTTTTTTATTAGGGAGGTGTTCGTGTATGGTTTTCTCTGAAGATGAGAGACATGTTCTTTCTTTTGTTGTTGGTGACCGACATGTAGCAGTTTGGAAGTTAGATGGTAGCGAAAAGAAATCAGCACACTGGTTGCTTGCAATGGATCACCCAACTGTCTTTTTGGATTGTTACAACATTAAAATTTGAGATGAAAATGATGTGAGTTTTGGTGTTTTGTCCATTTTAGAAATTGGTGTTTGCTACTTATGGCATGGAAAGAGTTTTAAGAAATTGCACAATTCAAAGCCAACAAAAATATGTGCATCTTTAGATGAGAAAATACTGAAGAAACAGAAAGAAGCCACACATAAAGTTTTTCAGCAAAATTGCAATCAATCAGCACGTCTAGTTGCGGTCATATGTTTATTGCATATGGCTTGTTGATAAAACCATCATTTGAAAAGTTATAGTGCAGCCTGGGGCAGATATTAGATTAAAAAGTTCACTTGATGGGATCCTCTACCCTTCAGTCAATCTCGCAAATCTGAACAAGTATCCAACACTCAGAGTCACGAGTAACATTCTCTCCTCCTTTGCATTGTCTTCCCATATCTTGTATAATTTATATGTAGAAACATGAGATTGTTAAATCTCGTATTTGACAATCAAATTGTTGTTCCAAATATGTATGAATTGCTATTGACAAATTTGGCATGGTGATGTAAATGTTTCTGGAATCTTCTGTCATATCAGAAAAATTTTCTATTGCCTCCCAAATTTTAATGCATTTTCACTTCTTTCCACATGGCTAATTTCTACCTGGTACTCCCACCCTAACTTATTTCTTTGTATTATAAGTGTTACAAAATCTGAATATTAATGACATAGATAATACAGCTGAATTTTAGGGATTTGAATATTTAGTCATCATAGTTAGTTTGTTCTCTTCATGTATTTATATCCTTGTTCTCTTTCAGTAAAACACAAATTATTCTCCATACCTTATGAATGGCATGGTATCAGAGCCAAGTTAAGGTTTCATTTCTTTTCTTTTTTTCTCTGCTTTGGGTCACTCATCCATGAGTTACCAGTTTCCCTCACTTTCGGCAAAGGGCGAAGATCTTTCAGACATTTTTTTTCTTTTGTAGACTGGATTTTAATTTTTTCTCTGTCTTATTCAGCATCTGTGCAGATCTGCAATTTCTTAATTGCAACATCAGGTTACTCTCTTCACTTTTCATGTTGTTGTGTTGGATCCACTATTGCTCCAATCCCTATTTGTCTCTGTCGCTTCAATATTTTGTGCCAAAGTCTGCTTTGATTTTTTGTTTATCTATTTCTGGTTGGGTTTGCTGGTTTTAATTGTTTTCCAGTGTTTGGAGTTGTTTAATTTGGAAGCGCTCTGTGGGAAAGCTCTCTGTGAGGGTTTATTTGGTTTGGGAATTGATATTACTATATTTTTGTTTAAATCACTATTCAAGCCTTGTTTTTGGTTGATGTTGTGGTGCTCTTGATGTTTGTGAAGTCCAACCTCCTAAGGTATGTTCATGTAGGTGGAGGGAGCCCAATGTATCTCTGTGCATGGTCCGTTTGAAATTTTATTATTTTCAATTGTCTTGGATAAAAATAGGTTCAATCCATTGAATTCATGTCTTCAAGAGTAACATTAGCTTCACCACACGGAAACACAAAAGTGTTAACTCTCAGAACACCACATTTCTACCAACCCAAAAATCAAATTTTGATCCGTCTGGACTCTATACACTGAACTCTTGATAGCTCCGTAAATTCCTGCAGCTTTCCATACAGGGTAATCGATAGCCTCTATTGTTTCAACCCATTCTTTCCATTTCATTTAAAGTCTCTTTGTGTGGTCGTCCGTCTTTGGTTTGCCGGCCAATAAGATCTCTTAGATCGACCAGCTAGCTGGGCTGGTTTGGCTATTCTATTGTATTGAAAATGAGTTAGTTGTCTGTATGAGTCACCTTTTCTAGGCTTTGCTAGATGATACATCATTTTTGTTCAATTATATATAGGTCGGAGCTTACAGATTATTAGAATTTAACTTTTCTATGTTTATTATTTTCTCTCCAAAACACTGTTAGAATAGGAACAAGAGCAAGAATAGTCCTACTTGGGAAAGGATTACAATATAGAATTTTACTTGGCATCCAAGGGTATGGCCTAGTGGTCAATGAAGTGGTTGAGAACCCTAAGTTGGTTGAAAGAGTTACCTGATTCATGTTGTTGGTGGAAGGTAGAAGGTATCATGTGGAATTAGTTGAGATGCACGTAAACTAGTCTGAACACCACGGTTATAAAAAATATATAGAACCCTACTGGAAAAGGATTGTAATGTAGTGTCCTAGTTGAAAAGGAATCTAATGTAGTATCTATAAATAGAGTCTTAATGTAATAATATAGATACACAATTCAATAATATTTTACTCCAATATTTCTCACATTGTAACGAACCTTATATGATTCTGGTAGAGAATCAAAGAGCTTCTGTTGCTGGCAGGCGGTGGAAACTATGAACAATATATGTCGCCCATTTGGCCAATGGTTATGTAAACAAAAGTAGGGCCAAAGATAAATGCATGAACCCCATTTTTAGGGGAAGAAAACTTAGCCAGACAAATCACTATGCGTCAATTTCTAGCGACTTTCTAGGGTAGGGTGCTTGTTTATACTATGTAGACTACTCATTTGCATCAACTTGGCATCCTGATGGCCTAACATTTGTAACTCAGAACTAAGATAAATCATGCGGAATATGGGATATTCAAAACTTGTCCAACTCAATCACTCTTTTGAAGGGTAACCTTTGTAACGACCCGGAAAATGATAGAGTGAAACTAGAGCCTCACATGTGAGTTTGGAGTCGAGAACTTAATGAAATGGTTATAATTGAATTTGATCCAAAAAGTTCTTAAAATGTGCTTCGGAAGTTACCGGAAACTTGTTTAGCTGTATATAAAAAGATCCGTTTCGTTTTTTGAAAATCCGACTTCATATT
>JAJOOR010010331.1:0-76242 GCA_036250505.1 Solanum acaule | reverse complement strand
ATGTTTCCTACTCCTATGTTTTGAGACTTTAGCTTGCAATTGTATTTTGACTATGAGGGGAGCCGGTAGTATGTCATGGCCCCGTCCTATCTATGTATGTAGAGGTGTGCGTTGGACAAGTATTTTGTAAATGAGCTTGACTCTTGCTCTATGATGTCATTTTGAAATGGTTTGCCCTTAGTCCCTATTTCCCATTAATTAATGTTGAATGTACTTCCGCGACCAATGAAGTGTGATGAAAAGTTTGAGAGGCTTGTTTGGGGTTCCTTCGGGTTCCTCATTCGCCATGTCACGTCTAGGCCCTAGGCTTGAGTCGTGACAGACTCCTCTACAAAACCTTAACTGAAGTGACTTCTTTGTTTCTCAACCTTCGAACCTGACGATCAAGAATTTCAACTGGTACATCTTCAACAATGAGTCTATCTTTCACCACCACACTCTCTAATGGTACTATGGATGTTGGATCACCCACACCCTTCTTCAACAAGAAAATGTGAAAGACTAGATAGACTTCTGCTAGTTTTGCTGGCAACTCTAACTCATAAGCAACTTTACTAACCCTTTTCAAGATTTTGTAAGGACCTACATAACTGGGAGTGAGCTTCCCTTTCTTGAAAAATCTCATCTCCCCCTTTATAGGTGTCACCTTCAGAAAAACCCAATCATCGATTTGGAACTCCAAGTCCCTTCTGCTTACATCTGCATAGGACTTCTGACGACTTTGGGTTGTCTTAAGTCTATCTCTGATGAGCTGATCTTTTTCCATAGCATCATGAACCAAATCTGGTCCTATCAAGGCTGTATAACCTATTGCAAACCAGTCAACAGGAGATCTACATCTACATCCATACAATGCCTCATAAGGGCCTCTCTGAATACTGGAATGATAACTATTATTATAGGCAAACTCTCTGAGAGGTAGTGATCATCCCAGCTGCCCTTAAAATCGATCACACAAGCTCTCAACATTTCCTCTAAGGTCTGGATGGTACGCTCTGCCTGACCATCCTTATGTGATGAAACACTGTGTTGAGAATTACCTGAGTACCAAGACCTTTCTGAAATAACTTCCAGAAATGAGATGTAAACTGAGAACCTCTATTTGAAATGATAAACAAGGGAACCCCATGTAACTTGATTACCTCATTAATGTATAGTTTAGTGTATTCCTCCGCTGAATCTGTAGTCTAAACAACAAAAAAGTTAGTGGACTTAGTAACTCTGTCTACTATCACCCAAATGGACTCATGTTTCCTACGAGTACGAGGTAAACCTGTAATGAAATCCATATTTTTTACTTCCCACTTCCATGTAGGAATGTTAATATCTTGAGTCATACCTCCTGGTTTCTGATGTTCTACCTTCACCTGTTGACAATTTGGGAACTTAGCTACAAAACTGCTATATCCCTCTTCATGCCATTATACTAATAGACTTCCAATAGATCACGGTACATCTTTGTGGCACCTGGATTAACAGAATACCTTGAGTTATGGGCTTCTCTAAGGATCTGATGTCTCAACTCACCCACCTTAGAAACACATAAACAACCCTGGTAGCAAAGCACACCATCTCCCCATTGGGAGAAAACCTCAACTTTTTGCTGATGAACTGCATCCTTCAATTGAAGCAATATAGGATCACTATCATGTTTTTCCTTAACCTCCGCCACCAATGAAGATTTTGACCCATTCTGACCTATCACACCATCATCTTATATTTTTATAAAGCAAACTTCTAAGCGAGCAATCCGATGAACATCTTTTGCTAATTCCTTCCTTTCTTCCTCAACATGTGCTACACTACCCATAGATAGTCTGTAAGAGCATCAACTAGTACATTGGCCTTACTGGATGGTAAAGCACATTCATGTCATACTTCTTGAGGAATTCAAGCCATCTCCTCTAGCAAAGATTCAACTCTTTCTGGGTGAACACTTACTGAAGGCTCTTATGGTCTGTTAAAACATCTATGTGAACACCATACAAGTAATGTCTCCAAATCTTTAGGAGAAATACTATGGCTGCAAGCTTGAGGTCATGAGTCAGATTATTCTTCTCATGAACCTTAAGCTGTCTAGAAGCATAGGCTATAACCTTACATCAATGCATCAACACACAACCTAGGCTGACCCGGGATGCATCACAATAGATCACATAACCGTCTAAACCCTCTGGTAGAGTCAAAATAGGAGCTATAGTCAACCTAGTTTTTAGTTCTGAGAAGCTCTTCTCACACTCATCTAACCACTGAAACTTAACTTTTTCCTGAGTCAACTTAGTCAATGGAGAAGGTATGGATGAAAATCCTTCCACAAACCTTCTATAATAACTGGCTAAAGCTAAGAAACTTCTGATATCTGTAGGAGAGTTGGGTCTGGGCCATTTTTTCACTGCCTCTATTTTCTGAGAATCCACTATGATCCCTTCGCTAGACACTATATGACCAAGGAACGCAATGGATTGTAACCAAAACTCACATTTGCTAAACTTAGCGACTAACTGATGATAACCAGATCAGAGGCCTATTTTCAAAAAATGACTAGCACCCTAAAGTTGGTCAAACAAGTCATCAATCCTAAGGATAGGGTACTTATTCTTGATTTTGACTTTTTTCAACTATCGATAGTCAATGCACATCCTGAGAGAACCATTTTTATTTTTCACGAACAACACTGGAGCACCCGATAGAGAGATACTAGGTCTGATGAAGCCTTTATCTTGAAGGTCTTTCAACTATTCCTTCAATTCCTTAAGCTCAGCTAGTGCCATTCTGTAAGGAGGAATCAAAATAGGAGGGGTATCAGGAAGGAGATCTATTCCAAAGTCAATTTGTATTTCAGGAGGAACTCTGGAAAGATCTTCTGGAAATACTTCTAGAAACTCATTTACTACTGGTACAGAATCAAGAGTTGGGGTTTCAAAGTTTGAATCCTTAACCCGAACAAGATGATAAATATATCCCTTGGAAATCATTTTTCTAGCCTTAAGGTAAGAGATAAATCGACCCATAGGTACTAAGCTACTACCCTTCAATTCTAAGACTGGCTCATTTGGAAGCTGAAAACAAACGATCTTAGTTCTACAATCGACTAAGGCATAACATGAATATAACCAATCCATTCCTAGAATGATATCAAAGTCTACCATTTCTAACTCTACAAGATTTGCTGAGGTGATATTCTAAGAGACTCTGAAAGTAAAATTTGTGTATACCCGTCTAGCTATAAATGGGTCACAAACTAGAGTAGAGACTGAGAAGGGTTCTAAGAGAGTTTTTGGACTAACACTAAAGTTTAATGTTATATACGGAGTTACAAAGGTAAGAGTAGTCCCTGCATCTAACAAATCATAGACATCTAAATGAAAGAATCTTAACGTACCACTGACCACATCAGGAGATTATTCCTTGTCCTGGCGAGACTGGACAGAATACAACCTGTTATGGCGCTGGCTACCACTTGTACCGGATGAAGTACCCTACTGAGTTGGGCGACCTGCTGGTGCTGTAGACTAAGCCATATTGTTACCTCCTTGTCTCTATTTAGAAAAAAAGGCAATCTCTCACCTTTGACCATTCTGACCACATCCAAAACAACCTTTTTTGCCTGCAAGACACTCACCCAAATGGTTCTTACTATACTTTGGACAAGTTTGGTAGGTCATGTTACCTGAACCATTCCAATCAAACTTAGAGCCTGATGTCCTACCTGTTTTATCCTGTAGAAACCAATGGGATGGAGCACTAGCCGATGAAGGTGTTGGAGCTGAAGATCTTTGCTCAAAACTGCGAGCGATTTCCACCACCCCATTTCTGCTGAGAGTACTCATAGTTCCCTATTCTTGCATTTTTGTTGTCCTTAGCTAGTTCTCTAAGCTTGTATCCCTCAAACTACTGAGGCAGAGTAATGACCCTATAGATATTCATGTCCTCTAACAACGTGGCATTTCTGCACTCTGTCTTCACTAAGTAAGATACCCCAAATAAGAACTTACTTATTTG
The DNA here is from genome assembly GCA_036250505.1 of Solanum acaule. Lineage (NCBI taxonomy): Eukaryota > Viridiplantae > Streptophyta > Magnoliopsida > Solanales > Solanaceae > Solanum > Solanum acaule. The sequence continues at coordinate 72,240 of JAJOOR010010331.1, read as the reverse complement.
TGCCCTGGGATCGGCAACAATATGTGGAGAAAACCTGGAGAGCTGGGTGAACTTAAGTCCGTACTCTTGGAGTGACATCGATCCTTGCCTCAAATTCATAAATTCCTGAGCCTTAGCCTCCCTCAACTCGCTAGGGAAGAACCTATCCAGAGAATCTCTGGTAAAACACTCGCAGGTCACTGGAGATGCATTCTCACCCCTGTTGTCTTTCCATTACGTGAACCATATGTGAGCCACATCCTTAAGCTGGTAGGACACCAACTATACAGTATCATTTCCAGTAACTTGCATCACTCCAATGATTTTCTTGACCTCATCAATTAAGTTCTGGGGATGTTCACCAACCTGCGACCCAAAAAACTCAGGCAGATTCATCCTAACAGAATCCCAGACCCTAGCTACCACTAATCTACCACTAGTATTTGTAGGAACTGGAACCTGGCTATTGTTCTGGTTTGCTACACTCTAAGCCAAAAGTTGGATGGCATTCTGAAACTCTGCATTCGAAACCTCATGGTCTGGGACTAAAGGAGCTATATTAGTGTTGCGGGGATTAGGATTCCTTGCATATGATCTACGAGGAGGCATGATCTGAAACCCATAACGTTGAATTACAAATGAGATCATACCCATTCACGATAAGAATAACAAGAAAGTGAAGTTTTTCCTAAAACACTTCGTAGCCTCCCCCTCATAGGTGTGGCGCATTTCACACTCATTAAAGGGACTCTACTTAGTGCGAATTTTCAGACATCCTAGGACCCCTTAAACTTGACTCTGATACCAAGTTTGTCATGCCCCGAGGCTACCCCCTTGACGAAAACACGGGACCTAGGATCACGAGTAACCCCAAGCTAACCCCTGACCTAGACTATCATAAGCACAAAAACATTTTCTGATATAAGAGAAACTGTGCGGAAGCTAAAACATGAGATAACTACTAGTGGAGAATACCCGCTCGTCTGAACATATAAAATGCACTAAGAGTTCAATAACAATTGAAAGATAAAGCTCAAATCTAAAGTTGAATCTAATACTATGTATGAAATAAGCCTCTAACTTACTAGAGATGTTAGGACATACCCCTAGCTAACTCTAGCAAAATAGAGACTAAAATGAAAGACTGAATGTAAAAGAATGTGTCAATCATCCTCAAAAAATGAGGACTCACCATGAATACTGTTGAATACGGATCGGGAACTGATCTGCACGTGATCTGAATGCTGAGGACCTGAACTTACATCACAAAAAGATGTAGCGCAGTGTATGTGTACGGACCATGCAGGATAGGATAAAGCTGAACAAACATATAACTGAACAAAGCAAACAGATAAATGATATATTGTGAACAAGATAAAGATACTGAGATATACTGAGTATGAACTAAAATGAATGCAATGACCAAGTACATAACATGCTAAAATTGAATACTGAAACATATCTAAAACCTAGTTAATTACACTAGAGTTTGACTATGGGAGCTACTATTAACCGACCTAAAGCCACGTGAGCTAAACGTGGAGTCCGATGTATACACCCCATCGAGAGGACCCAATATACATGTCCAGTGTATAAAGGCATGACTGGCATGATTGCTAAATCTGGTGCCCACAAAGGGGACTTATAAATCTACATAGACATGTAGTTCTGGGACTATGAGGGTCACTGATCCTAGTCCAACTCGGTGTTAAGCCTACTCACAACTGGAAATGTATAAAATACAACATAATTGAAATATACTGGATTGCTCAGTATTCTGACATGCTAACTGACTATTTAATATTTATGTAATGATAATAAACATTCTAAATCTAAGGCATGTATATTTTTGTTTATGTGATTTAGCTAGAGTAATTCATGAACTAAATGAATCTACACAACTAGGGTTCTGAATTTCATGCAAGGAACTAAGCAATAGTGTTACAACAACATGAAAATATGATTAGGAATATTCTAACAACTAAATCAGACAATTCTCTAAAGTTCAAGAAACCCCAAGTCTAGATAATATGAAGGGAATCAAGAATCTGACTGAATTCTAGGGACCTAATAGGTGAAAGGAACCCACTAGTGAAATCCCACATACCTGGTAATGAATTGCAAGGAGATATCTTTCAATTTTGGGGCTTGAACTAAAGAAAACTTATTGTATTCTTGGAAAGGACTTGGTCGACTGATTCTTCTCTTTTTGCTCTAATTTTGGTGAATTTTGGAGAATGATTGATTAGGGTAAGTTTTGTTTTAGTTACTAGTTTTAAACTGACAAAAATGACGTAATTTAGGGGTTAAACTACATAGTTTAGGTGTCCAACACATAGGGCAAAAACCAAATGACCGTGACTTAAAACCTGCCAAAACCACCGATGGCCGCTGACTGACAGACCGTGGATTGACCGATGGTCCATCTTTGTAGGGCATCATTTGGCTTCAGATGACAGAAATAAAGGGTCCCGAACCACAAACCTCGACAATGGACTGTGGTCCCACCTACGGTCCGTAGGTCCTGGCGTGGTTCTGGACTCTTTCTGAATTTTTTGGGTGTAGTTGAGGTGGCTAACCACGGACACCACTTACGGTTCATGTGTCAATCTACGGTCTGTAGGTGGCCTCGGTCGGTGGCACCTGCAACTTCTGGAAATATGTAAGTTTGTCTTTCTAGTATGCGGGGTGTTACACATATAACTAATACTATGTTGCAAATGAAGGGTCTATTTGAATGTTTAGCTACTGAGGATCCTCATAACCATATCTGAAACTTTTTGAATGTATGTGGGACATTTTACTTCAAGAACATTACTCAAGAGCCGATCGGACTTCGTTTGTTTCCCTTTTCCCTAATAGGGGAAGAAACTAAGTGATTGGCTTAGTTACCAGGGGATTCAATCACTTCTTGGGAAGAGCTTATGTATGATTTTTCCCTCCCTTGAAGATGGTGACTTTGAGAGATAATATTCAGAACTTTTAATGATTGGATGGTGAACAAATTCATGAGACATAGTTGTTGTTTTAGAAGTTGTCGTTCCAATGTCCAACCCATGGACTTCTGATCAATGTGTTGCTACAATATTTCTACCGAAGTTAAGATTTAATCAACAAGGGTGTGGCTGACCAGCTTGTTCAAGAAGAAATCATGCAACAACCGTTTGAAAGAGCATCTACTCTCCTTGATGAAATGACAAAGATCAATTGCGCTCGGTAAACTAGAGAGGATCAAGTTTCTCCTTTGAACTTCAGGTTGACAAAGGAACAAATTGAAAAGGACCAAGAGCGGGACGCGAAAATGGCCAAGATGATGACCCAAATGGATCTATTGTCAAAACACGTCATGGGTTGTTGTTCTAAGGTTATGCATGCCATTAGAGTTAATCGAGTGAATCCCGATGAAGTGAAATTTGAAGTTATGCACAATGAGGAAGTTCACTTCTTATCAAATCGGGGAGGAGGTTTCAGCCCGAACTATCCAAGGTCAGGTGGGAACCAAGGTTGGAATAGGGATCATGCTGACAGTTGGAGAGACCGAGATAGGGAGTGGCTTGACCGTGGTACAAATTGGATAGAGCAGGACAATTAGAAACAAAGATATATACCTCCCCATGAGCGTCAAAATCCAAAAGAGCAAAGGGTTGATCTTGAAAACTTCCGCACTGAAGATATGCTTGCACGCATTCTCAACAAAGTGAAAGGATCAGATAAAGTGCCAAAGGAAATGAAAGATGAACTCTCATCTCTAAACCAAATTACTAACTCACATTTTGTATCGACTAAGCAGCTGGAAGCACAAATTGGTCAAATCTCGACTCATTTAAATCCAAGATGAAAAGGAGGTTTAGCGAGTGATACCATGGTCAACCCAAATAATGATGTATGAAAGCATAACTTTGTTGTGACACGACGTTAAATAAGGCACTTCTTGGGAGGCGACCCAAGTTTTTTGTTTTTAATGTTGATGTTTGAATAACGGTTGTTCGATGTGCAGGTTGAAAATTAAAAGTTTTGGGAAAAGAGACAATTAGGCGAGCTCAGTTACTAGTTGGCTACTCGTCAAACAGATTGGCAAGCATGATTTGGACCACCGTTTTGACCAACTAAATGGCTGGAGTTCTGTAATATTCGGCGAACAAAAACACCACTTGGTGCATCGCCGAATGGTCGGCGACATAAGTGGGTATCGCCGACTGGTGCGCGAACAGAAGAGTCAAAAAGGCCTCAACCATTCAAACTTCAAAATCATCCTTTAATTCACATTTTCCGACCTTTGCACTTATACACTTCATATCTAGATTATATTTCCCTTGTTAATTTTGTGTGGGAATCAACTACTTGGTGGGATTTTTACATTTTTGCTTTCTTAATCTCTAACCTAGCATTTCTCTATCTATATTTGTCCCAAACTCGACTTAATTTTTAGTAGTTTTCAATGTATGCTCGTCATATTGTTGAATTTATTGCGTGATATTGATTTGTTAGTTGACTTTTGTTAGTGTGGTCCATTGTCATATCGTGTTTATGTTTACACTTAAACCATAATTGTTGATTTCCTTGCTTTGAATGATTGAAATCGTGGGTTTGTATTACTAGTGTGTTGGGTCTGTTGTGGGTGAAGTTTGAGTAACCTGAATTGTACTGATCGACTGATTTTGCCCAATGATAGAGCGGGTGACGTCATTCTTAGGACAAAATACGTTGATTGTTCAATTTTGGCCAAATCGGGGGAAGTTTGAATACCCCGAAGTAATTAGTGGTATGGGTCTGCACTTAATTGCGTAGAATAGTGAGTTAATTGCATTATCATGGGCTATGGTTTGAAAATTGAAGGTCGTGGTCAAAATCAGGCATGAGGGACCAGTCGGCGAGCTCGCTGAATGGTTTGACAGTTCGCCAAGTGACTCCTGGATCGCCTTTTTGTTTTGCATTTTTTATGATTTTATTCTGTAACATTCAGCGAAATGCCTGAGCTCGCTGACTGTCTCTTAGATCGCCCTTTTCTAAGCCCAAGTTTTAGAAAATATTCTATACCTTTCAGTGATCCACTTTTAGTTTGCCGAATGGTGTCAACGAATTGCCCAAAGGCCCTGTACCTTGTCGAATTATGTTGTTATATAAGTAATTTTTTTCTGGAACTATTTGCGAGCCCAATGTTGTTTGCCAAATGGGTTCGGCGACTCGTTGAAATACTCTGCGAGTTTTCCTGCAGTTTTTATACTTTGATATTTTTGAACTATTTCGAACATATTGATTTATTCTATGTTGTTTTTCAAGTATGGCTAGACCAGAGGTGCTAGGAAGAAATCAACCACCCTGAAAGAGAGCACAGGAAATAGATATCAACTAGGGTGTTGCGCCCTACAAAACTACACATGCAAAACTTCCTCCTACAGTGGGAAAGGCAAGGGAAAGAGGCCTGTTGAGCCAAGTCCAGCGGAGGATAGATCTAATAGCATGGGTATCTACGACACCCACCTCATCACCTTAAAATCATACGGTGAGGGCAACTCAGTGTCTAGATCACTAATCTTTGTATCTGAGCCGCAGGATAATCACACGTTACAGAGGAGGAGAGTTGAGTTGCGCTCAAATGTGCTTTATGATCCATTCCGGATACCGATTATTCCTACACCTCCTCGACCTCCAGAATACACAGTTGAGCAGGTACCTCCAGTGCCACCAGTATAAGCACCCCCTCGTCGATAATTGCACAAACTAAAGGCTGTGGGATTGAGGACAATCCTAGAGGAGAAGGGAATGTTTGCAGACGCAGTGATAGACAAGTACCCGAAAGTGTAGAACACCATCAAGTTCCACAAGTTTGAGATCTTTACCCGGTGTTGGGGATCCTACATTCCTTCTTGGGTCTAAGAAGAAAATAAGCTTATTTGCACCGGTATATCATGTAGTTGTGCAAGGTAACAGGGTGAAATGCACTAGCACCAACATCAATGAGGTGCTAGGGGGTGCACTACGAATGTCATCTATGTATTGTTGATCAGATTTAGAAGAAGACATTGGACGATTTGAAGGGGTGGTTTGCTCTTCTTATCTACGACATCACACCGACATGGATAGAGATGGGAGTTCAGATAGAGAAGAAGAACTTGAATGTGACTACCCGTGTTTAGTTCGGCTTTATCAACAACACCTTGATGTCTTCACAGAACGAGTCTATACTCCGGCATCCAAAGGATTCTTTATTGCGGTGTATCATTGACTAGGATAAACTAAATCTCATATTGATTATCGAGAATGACATGGACATGAGGGCCAAGCAGAGTCATACCTGACACACGTTCCCGGTGTTGATCACAGAGATATGCCAGCGTGCCCAAGTATCATTGGTAGAGAAGACGGATGTGGAAGTGATTCCCACTTCCCCTGCTGACATCTAGAGGATCGAGACCTAGTACACTAGAGATGAGGCTGAGAGGAGGAGAGTTGCACTGGTGGACACTCAATATATGGTTGACGTGGATATGTGCAGATAGACATAGCCCCTCTTATTCATGCCGGTGAGCCTTCAGGTACCCCTGACATTTCTACTTCTATTCCTTCTAGTTCTGCTGGTGCTACTACTTCCATTATTCCTCCTACTACTGCATCCTCGCCCCCATTGACCCATACTATGCTCTTCAAGATGGGCCAGCAGGCTCAATCTACTGATGTACGTGCCTCCTGGGTAGAGTATGTTGTCCCTAGGATGATTGAGAGGGACATTGCTACTGCCTTAGCTCCTATCCAGGCTAAGTTGAAAGAGCACCGGGAGTTGAACACTGCACATGGCTTAGAATTAGATGGCCTCACGGTGAGTGTGGACGCATGTGAGCAGGGTAGGAGATAATCTGAGAATGTGACGGTCTTGAGAGCCGATATTACTTGTTTGAGACATGATGTTGATAAGCTAAATCCATGGATTTGTTTATATTCTTTGGCATGGTGGGCCTTTGATAAGTCCAGAAATCAGACTCATTTAGGGCTATATTTTAATAGAAATTGTGTCCTCAAATGCTTATTTTGTCACAATATATGATGAAAACCCTTAAGTTTCAGGTATTTTAAGTTTAAAGGAAAGCATGCACAGTACTTCGCAAAAAGGAACTAAGAGGCTAAAAACAACAAGAAAATGAAGGCCTGAGGATCTTCGAGTCCACTTGGTGAATCACCGAAGGGTCTCACTTCGCCTTTTGTTCAAGTGTGCTGTGCCCTGAAGGAAAGGATCATGTCGGTGGAAAAAGGGTGCAGTCGGTACATTGCCAAGAAGTTCCGCGAAGCAGTACTTTGTCGTCCAATGACCTAGAGCACGACGATGCTAAAGGATGGTACAAGACGATGATGAACTACACCAAAGGGTGAATCGCTAAGTTGATCAGTGATTCCGACTAATGTCACCGAGTGATACGCTGCAACACATATTTTTGAAAACTATAAATACTAGTTGAGAGTTATAACTTAGTATCACATTTTTAGTATCAGATCTTGGATATAGAAAAATCAATCTAATTTTAGTACTTTTTATTGTTGCTCTGAGTTTGGAGAGGGTTTTGAAAACTTAAAGAAAAAGAGGGTTTCCTCTCCAAGGATTTGGACTTGGGTCTCTTGGATTTTTCTTTCTTTGCTCAAATCAAGACTTATTTCTTTGCTCAAATCAAGACTTGTGTGGCTAAAAACCCCCATTCTTGGGGTGTGATTTAGCAAATATGTGTTGATATTATTGTTATGTCTTGCTTGCTGATAGGTTAGATGTATTTTAATGGTGATTTTCACTTAGTGGTTGTGGTTTAATTTAATGGGTTTGTAGTTACAAATACAAAGACACCCATGTGTTTTCGGCTTGCCCGAGAGGAAGGTCGCGAAACCAAGACCGCTAGACTGATGGCCTAAGGAGTGGGTCGACATGAGGTTCTGCCCGAGAGGGTGAGCCCTAGTCCCATATCCTAACACTCTGCTCGAGAGAGTGAGTGGGGTAAGGCGTAGGCTAGCCTTCATGCGGCAAATGGTTGTCTGAGAGGAACGCATTTGAAACGGGGTAAGTTGCCCGAGAGGGAACTTATTTCCATCTAAAGCTTAGCCTAGTAACTATTATCTTGCAAATTTCTTATCGAAAGCATGTACCCAACTATTTATCTCAACTTGTATTGCAGTCACACCCCAAGAACTTCTCCCCATACTTGATTTTCTTGTTATTTTTGTTATTTTTACTTACTAGTGACAAAATCTCCATTAATATTTGACACTTTTGTGTCCCCCTTTAATATACAATGTTTTTAATCGTTAATGTCTTGAGCTACGACTAGTTAGAACTAAATTTTATTTCTCTATTAATTCTCAAAATCGCTCCATGGGACACGACCCCAACCCTTGGTTGGGTTACTATATTATTGCATGATTGTAGACACTCGTACTGGAAGTTGTGTCGTTGATTACACATTAAACATCAAAATGGTACCGCTGTTGGGGAGTAGTGTTACTTGAGAATTTTTAGATTCATAGAATTTTTGTTCTTCTTAATTGTAGTTTACTAACCTTATTTTTAGTTTTGTTTTTCTTTAAGTTTGTTGGTGTCAACAAGTTCCCTGAGCATGGCTGAAGGAAATAGTGGCAACTCAGCTGAGATGAAGAAAGAAGTCGAGAGGGACTTCACATTACCCGCACTGGTAACTCAGTTGCACGAGTTAGCCACCAAAATAACAGAGGTGGAAAACCAGTTCAAGAGTCAAGGGAGGTACATACCTCCTGATGTGAGGAAGCAGTCTAGATGCAGGGAGAATAATCGTGTCGAGAACACACTCCAAATCATTCTCCAAAAGATCACCGAACAAGATCAAATGTTGGAAGAAATGAAGTAGAGTATTAAGTGTTGAATCAAATGGTTGGCTCTCATTCTAGATCAATCTAGCTCATCAGGACACTCCTGAATTATGCGGTTCTTCTTCTTCACTCAAACGAACTATTGGGAATACCTAGTAACACTAGGGCCAACCCAACTAATGGGCAGTGAGTAAGGACTTGCGTCGAGCCACGACGTTAAATAAGGTGCTTCTTGGGAGGCAACCCAAAGTTTTAAATGCTTAAATTTGCTTTTACAAATAATGGTATGTTAGTAGTGCAAGTTTGAATGAGGAAAGTGGTGAAAAATATTGATTGCCAAGAAAATGGTCAGTCAGCAGACCGCTGAACAGGTCGGCACATTGCCGACCAGATTGGCAATTTCGACTTAGACCGACGACATCTTGATCCCAAGAAATTGACAAGTCTGTAACTATCGGCAGGAAACGGGACAACTTGGTGATACGCCTAGTGGATTGGCGATAGTAAATAACGTCGCCGAACTATCGCGGACTGGACGGTTTATAATGGCCAAAGGTCCAAAAATTTGAAATCCTCCACTTTCCCTCGCTCACAAATCTCCTAAACTTGCACTAAGGTAGCATCTTATTTAATTTAGCATTACTCTAGCATTTTAGTTTGGGACTTGTGCTCGGAATTGGAATACGTTGCCGCCTAGCTTTTCAAATCAAATTTAAATTGACATTGAAGGTTGGTTTCCTTTTCCAATATTTACATTTGAACGTTTTGTACTCATTTCCAATAATTTCCTCTTAGTGATGTGCGCTGGGCCTCTTTGATAGGATTAGAATGATTACATGCCTATTTTAATTCCAAAAACTTGCCTATATTGTCTTATCGTCGAATGCTCATAATCTTTGTGCTTTTTAATGAGTTGGGTCATGATTGCATGTTATTTTGATTGATTGCGTGAAGTCTGAGTATCCCATGTTTGTGCTACATATAAAAAATTTGCTCAATTATAGAAAGGTGACACCGCTCTTAAGAGAAAATATAATCAAATGGCTAGTGTGGCAAGTTTGGGAGAAATCTGAGTGTTTAGGGGTAATGGGTAGTATGGATCTCATCTGAATTTCGTTAGTGCATGCTGTGAGTTTTCTTTCGTGGTTTGTGGGATTGAATTCGAGAAGATGGATTGCAAATGGGCACGTCGGACCATTTGGCGAGAAGCCATGGGTCGCCGAATGAACTCAGCGACTCACCGAAAGTACTCTTGATCACCCTCTGTATGCTACCCTCGAGACCCTTATGCACTGTAACTTTTGGTGGAAAAAACCTTGCTCACCGAAAGGACTCTTTTCTCGTCGACTTGCCTTAATTGTTTAGCCAACCCATCGGCAAGACCCCAATTTAGTTCGCTGATTTGGTTCGGTGACTCACCGACTTGATCGGTGAGTCTATCTACAGAGAGAGTCACTGTTCCTTACTTAATTTATTTTCTGATCCTTTCTCAGTCTTTTGTAAATATGGTACGCACCAATTTAACTGAGAAACCACATAGAAAGGCTAAAGGCATTACAATCAATGAAGGAGGATCAAACCCTCCAAAGAGAAAAATGGATGACCTCCAACCAGGAGATAAAGGCAAACGAAAAAATCACATAGCTAGGAAGGGTGCAAATGTAGAACCTACTTTTTCTGAGTCGGAGGATGAGCAACCTTTGATGAATCGAAGGAATGAATTCAGCGCTAGAGCTTAGCCCACATCTACCGAATCCCTTTCAGTTGGCACTCCCCGAACTATTGAATCAGTACCAACTCCAGCACCACTTTTAGTGGCCCATGCACTCCCCGTAGCACCACCTCCACCCAGATTACTGAACAGATTAAAAGGCAATGGCTTACGAACCATTCTAGAAGAAAAATTACTATCTATGGATGGTTTGGAAGGCAAGCACGCTAAGGTGCTTCACACACTCAAATATCATGAGTTGGAGCAGTTCACTAGTCCACGGGGTCCTTATATTCCTTCCTCGGTCTGGGAATTATGCTTAGCCTATGGAGAGTTGGTCCCAAAGAATAAGAATAAGGCTAGTGAGTTCTGACTGGTGAAGTCGGTTATGGTTAGAGGCAAGGAGGTGTAGTGTCACAACAATCATATTAATGTTTTATTGGGTGGACTGCTGCAGTCAGTACTGCCCTACCAGGGTTTGCCTATGTTCCATCCCTGGATGACTTAAAGGTTGGTTAGCTCCGATGATCTCTAACACCACCCCGAGGTGGATGGAGGCAGGAGCTCCAATTGAGAAGAGGGATATGAACATTGCCTCTCAGTACTAGTTCGGCTTCATCAACTGCGCTATCATGCCATCCCAGAACGAGTCCATTTTGCGTCATCCTAAGTCAGCATGCCTTGGTTCTATCATGGCTAGGAGGCAAATCGACTTGGGACTGCTAGTTTCACCGAAGATTGTTATGAGAGCCAAACAGACACTGGCGTCTCTGCCTTTTCCTGTTCTGATCACTGAGTTATGTCAGCGCGCCGGAGTACCCCGCGATCCTGCTAGCGATATAAAGGTCACCTCATCTTCCTCCACCAATATCCGGTGTATAGAAGCTGAGTTCACACGAGAGGAGGCTGACAGGAGGAGAGCGGTTCCAGCAGATACTTCTCCGAAGGTCGATGTTGACTCATTACTAGCAGAAACACCTTCGTCTACTCCGTTTTCGAAGTCTTCAAATATACCCACCCCTTCTTCTCCTTCACAGACTCTAGGTGCGTCCTCTTCCTCCCAACCTACCAGAGTCACTCATGCCATGATCCTGAAGATGGGGAAGCTGGCCTATTCAGTGGATGTGAGGCCAACGCGATTGGAGAGATCCATCCCAGGGATGATTGACAGTGCCATCTTGACTGCATTGACACCCCTTAGGACTACTGTTGATGATCTGACTGTTAGAGTCACTGCTTGCGAGAGCAGACATGGGAGAGACACCGGAGGTTTCAACATTAAAAGTCGAAATAGCAGAGTTGAAGAAGGATGTATCTTATTTTAAGGCTATCGACTTCACTACACTGATGTAGAGAACAGATGACGAGGATGCTCCTAAGACCTCATGGATTCCTCCGGCTACTACCAGAGATGTGCAGAGGGATGATGCAGGGCCTTCAGAGTCAGATGCAGAGACTAATGAGGAGTTGATATCAGTGAATGCTGAGGAGACACAGGAGAGTAGAGATGAGGGCATATTCAGAGACTTGCTAGATGTTATAGGGACGGTTGTGCAGTCGATGATCCAGACATCGTCGACTCAGACGTCCACAGCAGCTCCTAGTGGATCCGGCATTGCTATTCCGTCTTATGCTACTCCGGGCACTGATGCCCATACACAGACTACTACACCAGCTACTGAGACTTCGATAGAGAGAGAGACTGCATAGACAGGACATTTCTTTACCTCCCACTCTATCTTATTATACTCTTACTTTTGGACACTTTTAATCGCATTTGAGGACAAATTGCTTTTATTTGTGGTGGGGTGAGGCCCACACCTTTTGTGTTGATATTCATGTTTTGTATATATTTGGGCTGTTCTGTTTAAAATTGTTTTTACACTGCTTTCTATGGATGATTTAGTTCATGGCTCCCTTTTATTTTAAATTACAAAAATGGTTTTGACCCTTCCAGAAAATTGTAAACTTTTCCAAAACAAAATTGACACCTCTCATATGTTGAATGTGGCTGTTCTTTTGCAAAATTTAAGTCTCAGTTTCGACCAATACTGATGACTTGAATAGTATTGTCAATTGAACAAACATGAATGTGTGGCTACGACGAGACCAAATGAAGTTGCATAGACAATATGTGAACTCTTTGCATCTTGTTGTGATTAGCTATTTATCGAATTGATTCTCTTGTAATGACCGTTGCACACTAGTGAAAGTGTGTAGTCTTGTTTGACTTAAAGTATCGATGCCTTGTGTGATTAGTTTACTTTGAACAATGCATGAATAAACCTGGAATTTGCCCCGTTGTTCTGATTGATTTAGAAAGGTCTGCTCTTGAGATGATCTTAGGCAACTTTAAAGAGTGTGAGCCAAATTTGACATATACCTCTTTTGTGGCCTACCCATTAGTGTGTGAAACTCTTTTGAACACCCCTTGAGCCTTACCTTTCTTTGGAAGAAACTTGATGAACCCTAGACCTCACTTGATCCACTACTTATAATCCTCTTGATATGTGGTTTAGTGTATAGCCAACTTAGACCAAAAGCCTAAGTTGGGGGTGTGGTGAAAAGGAAAAGGATAAGTCAAGAAGTGCAAGAAAAAGGCTCTTTAACCCATGGTATTGCAAAACAAAACCGAAACCCTCCATAAAAAAAAGTTGTGGAATAAAAGTGCAAAAGGAATTGGGTTTCCAAGCAATACATGGAGAGTGAATAAAAGGATGACTTAGAAGCACTAGAAGAAAAAGTGATAAGCGGAGGAAAAGGGACGTTTGGAGAACACCACATCTCATGAGGATGAAGAGGTCACTGAGCCTAAATAATCATACCTTTGCACTCAGCCCTATTACAAGCCTAGAAAAGACCTTTTTGATCTTGAGTAAGCCGAACCGGAAGTTAATTGGAAAATAAGGGCAAACCTATGGGTGAACACATGCATTGTGTTCCTCTTTTTCAGCGTGAGTGTTGCATCTGATTCCTGATCTTAAATTGATTAGCCTCTGTGTGAGAATATGAAATCATTCTTTGTGTGAGGGCATTTAGATACTTTTGTTGAGCTTGAACTTAGATTAGTAGAAAGTATTGTGAGCATGAGAATCTTTGGTAATGGTGTGTCACAACTTGAATCTTTGAGTACACAATTGAATCTTTGTATAAGTAGTTTGAAGTCTTGTTGTGTACGTTCATGATTGAGTCTTGTGTAGCACTGTTTGAGACACCCTTTTTGAACAGCTGAACTTAAGGTTGCTTGAGGACAAGCAAAAGTTTAAGTTGGGGTGTTCATGAGTCGACAAATTAGACTCATTTAGGGCTATATTTTAATAGAAATTGTGTCCTCAAATGCTTATTTATCTCAATATTTGATGAAAACCTCTAAGTTTCATGTATTTGAAGTTTGAAGGAAAGCATGGACACTACTTCGCAAAAAGGAACGAAAAGGCTGAAAAGAACAAGAAAATGAAGGCTTGTGGATCGCCAAGTCCACTTGGCGAATCACCGAAGGGTCTCACTTTGCCTTTTGTTCAAGTGTGCTGAGCCCTAATGGAAAGGATCAAGTGGGCGGAAAAGTGGAGCAGTCGGCACATCAGCGAGGAGTTCAGCGAAGCAGTACTATGTTGCCCAATGACCCAGAGCACGACGATGCCGAAGGCTAGTGCAAGACAGCGATGAACTACACCAAATGGCGAATTGCCGAATTGATCAACGATTCCGACTAATGTCGCTGAATGATTCACCGCAGCACAGATTTTTGAAAATTATAAATACTAGTTGAGATTTATAGTTTAAGAAGAGATTTTAGTATCAGATATTTTCAATTGAGAACAATATAATTTTAGTACTTTTTTATTTTTTCTCTCAAGTTGTAAGGGTTTGAAGACTTGAAGAAGAAAAGGGTTTCATCTCTTCCAATTTGGAAGCGGGTCTCTTGGATTCTTCTTTCTTTGCTCAAATCAAGACTTATTTCTCTATACCCATTTGATTTCAACATCATTGAAGGTATAAATTTCTATTTCTTGATGTGTGGCTAAAAAACCCCATTCTTAGGGAGTGATTTAGCAAATATGTGTTGATATTATTGTTGGGTCTTGCTTGATGATAGGTTAGATGTATTTTAATGGTGATTTTCACCTAGTGGTTGTGGTTTAATTTAATGGGTTTTTAGTTGCAAATACAAAGCCACCCATGTGTTTTCGGCTTGCCCAAGAGGAAGGTCGCGAAACTAAGACCGCTACACTGAGGGCCTAAGGAGTGGGTCGACATGAAGTTCAGCCCAAAAGGGTGAGCCCTTGTCCCATATCCTAACACTCAGCCCAAGAGAGTGAGTGGGGTAAGACGTAGGCTGGCCTTCATGCGGCAAATGGGTGTCCAAAAGGAACTCATTTGAAACGGGGTAAGTTGCCTGAGAGGGAACTTATTTCCATCTAAAGCTTAGCCTAGTCACTATTATCTTGCAAATTTCCTATCAAAAGCATGTACCCAACTATTTTTCTCAACTTGTATTCCAGTCACACCCCAAGAACTTCTCCTCATACTTGATTTTCTTGTTATTTTTGTTGTTTTTACTTACTAGTGACAAAACCCCCATTGTTATTTGACACTTTTGTGTCCCCCTTTAATTTACAATGTTTTTAATCTTTAATGTCTTTAGCTATGACTAGTTAGAACTAATGTTATTTCTCTATTAATTCTCAAAAACGCTCCATTGGAACACGACCCCAACCCTTGGTTGGGTTACTATACTATTGCATGATCGTAGACACTCGTACTGGAAGTTGTGTCGGTGATTACGCATTCAACATCAACCTTCCCAAGGTCTCGAGTACAGAGTTCTCAAACATATTTGAGATCCCTCTTGCTCCTACATCGGAGATGTTGTTGTGGCTGATAAGGATATTGAGTCGGATGCTCCAGAGACTGATGAGCAAGAACATGGTACACACGATGCAATAGTGCATGATGACCTCAAGGGCTTAGAGGGTGCAATGGTTCAAACAGTTGTGGAGGCCTCTCTTCGAGATACATCTATGATGGGCTCTAGTGTAGCGAAGGATGGAGCTGGACCGGGCACTAATGCCCCGATTGAGGGAGTCACGGATATGCAGAGTTCACCTTAGGTTTAGGCTTTATTTCTAAGACTTGAATCTCTTTCAGCTTTATTTCTATGACTTTTTATTTGTTTTACATTGAGGACAATTGTTAGTTTTGTTTGGCGGGGTGAGGTATTTTCATACCTGCCTTTTTTGGGTTATTTTGTGAATGTTTGAGTTTTGATAGCTAGCTTGTTATGCTTACTTTGTGTGATTTTGTCTTTTGGTTTTTAACGTGAATGGTGGTTTTGATCCAAATTAGTTTTGAATGTGAATGTTGGTTTTTTATCCAAATTTTAAATTCCACCTCTTGATGTTTCTGAATGTTGTTGCTCTCTTGCATATTTGAGTATTGGTTGTGATTAATATCGATGACTTGAATAGTGCTTTTGATCGAACGATATGTTTGTGCAATTCCAATGAGGCAAATTGAGTTGCATAAGTCATCTTTGAACTCTTGGCATCTCATTCTGACTGACCGATTCTTGAAATGAATCATGTGATGATAGTTGCACACGAGCTAAAATTGTAGAATCTTGTTTAATGATTGTGTTAAATTCCATGTTTGGTCATATTGTCTTGAAATATGTTATGGGTAATATTTTTAACTTCCCCCGTTAGTCCAACTATTAATGTAGGCAAATGATAGATATGATCTTTGGCAAAAAATTTGGAAAGTGAACCAAATTGTAATTTAACCTCTTTGTGACCACCTTGTTAGAGTGTGAAGCTAGTTTGACACCATTTGAGCCTAACCTTTGCTTTGAATGAACCATGAAAAACTTTGATGTCATGACCCAGAGGCACCCCCTAGATGTAACATGGCATACAAGATCCCGATAGGCCTCATATAAGCCACTTAGCTTTCGTAGTCAAAATAATAGAAATTGGTAAGAATTAAAACATTTTTAACAATATCAAAGTTTCATAAAACGAACCGGAAGTCTCATAAAACTTGTCTCAAAAACCATCTAGTACAATAGAATCTTGGGACACAGCCCATACAACAATCTTCAAAATATGAAATGAAACAACATAAGAGAAATGGTGGCCAAATCCTCGAATGCTACGAGGACTCACCAATCTTCAACCTTGCCTCTACTATGGATCCTAGCCACGGAGATGAGAGTGGGGATTGCAGACCCTACATTTAAATAAGAAATGTAGGCAGGAGTATCCGTTAGTACATGAATGTACTAAATATGATAACTTGCATAAGCATCAACATAAGCAAAATAGTAAGACAATATAAGTCATAAGCATAATCAATGCACATAATAGATCATTTCAACATAAAAGGAATATTTCTTCAAGAAACCTCAAAGCATACTTAGCCAAGACATAGGTAATCCTCAACTAGTCTTACTCATTATGGATGGCCATCTCAAACAACAATCCAAGCTCATCACCTATCATAACATATTTAGATTATATTTTATAGACATGGGATATCGCCTCTTGCCTTCCTATAAAGGCTCATGGGTAGTCGCCTCTTGCCTTACCTAAGGGATCATTGGTATTGGCATCCATGTACAACTTATGGTATCATGGGTACTCTCCTCCATGCCTAACATCACATGACACGGGTACTCGCTTCCATATCATTATATAAGGATCATGGGTAATCGCCTCCATGTCAAATCATCAAACTAGGAACGAGGGGAGTTGCCTCTGGTTCAATTATGAAGGAATAAGGGTAGTCGTCTCTTATCCTTCTCATTTAGAGGTCAACGGTAATCCCTCTAGCCTCATCATTTTCTTAGTCTTTTAGCTTAGATTCATTTTAGGTGAGCAATCCTTTCAACGTAGAACCATTCAATGTGAGAAATCCTTTCACATTCATACTTAAGAAATTCATGTGGGAACTATCCCTTCCTCAACAATTATATCAATAATCAACAATTCATAACATAAGCTTTAGTCTCAAAGCAATACTGTCATCATCATATATGCTTCAATCTCAAAGAAATTCTAATCATAAATCATCATATATGCTTCAATCTCAAAGCACTTCCAATGTATCTCATCAATCCTATAAGAATACATATAAACCCACAAATTCTCCTTTCATAGATCAAACCCATTTATATCAAATTCATCTTAGAAACATGGGTTAAGCATGAGTACATGAAAATTCATCTTAAAAACATGTATTCCACTCGATTCATACATAATCAATCATTACCCAATCAGTGGGATCAACATCCATCAATACCTACAGCTTAGAAGAAAACTCTAACTCAAATTGGGGAATTCTACCTCTTCATTTGGGGATTCATAAGGTCTCCATGGATGAAAGGATTACATGGATGAATAAAACTATCATACCTTGTTATCAAAGCCCACAACCAATTTGAGAATGGAGACTTTCCTTGAGCCCTAGCTTCACCTTCTTCTTCAACTTCTATAGAGAGAAATATTTGGAGTGGAAGAACTTTGGGTTTCTTTTAGAATTTTAGGAGAATGAATTGAATGAACTAATTTTGGGGTTGGAATCACATAGGCAAATCAACATAGTAACAATATAAAATAATTAGGAAAAGACCCAACTTCCCCTAAAACTTAACAGCCAACCCTGACCCACAAAGTTGGTCGACGGAACATGGCCTGACCGACGGTCCATTCTGGTGGTCTGTCGCTTGGGGTCAAAAATTTGGAAATTAGGGTCTTGGACCACTTACCCTCGACCACAGACCGTGGACCCACCAACGGTCCGTAGGTCTAGTCGTGGTTCCTGCCCTGGAGAACATTTTGGGTGGCCAATCCAAGGACCCACCTACGGTCTGTGGTCCAACCCACGAGCTGTGGTTGGCCTCCGTTGATGGAACCTGGAAATTCTGAAAAATGGCTACTTCGCTCTTGCTTGAATCCTAGGTGTTACATTATCTCCCCCTGGGAACATTCGTCCTCGAATGAAATTGTAGACACCTCACAAAAGAAATGACTTAAGACTAGTAGCCAATCAAAATGCACCTAACCAAGGACGAAATATCAACTCCAAGCTAAACATACTCAATGCATCACAAGGAAGGTAGGAACTAGACCTAGTAGCTCAATATGCATGAAATTTCAATATTACTCATATTAAAGGGGGCACTACCATCTCCAAGCTAAAAGAATACCCACCACAATTTCATTGAGCCTATATGCAATTCATACACAAAAGCATATATTCAAGGAGGAAATATCCATTCCGATCTAAAGCATGTTCAACAATTCATCTCATGAAGTCTATAGGCAACTCATACTCAATGCACAACGATCATGAGGAAAATCAATCATATAAACTCAATTTCTTTCAAAACACAAGTTTTTCATGAACATGCACAATATGGAAATCATGGAAATCATCAATCGGAACTTCCTCGTAAGAAAGATTTTCATCAACTCCCAAACCTTCTAAGGGAAGTATAGATGTCGGATCTCCAACATACTTTTTCAACATAGAGACATCGAAAACCGGATTCACTGATGTCAACTCATTAGGCAAATCAAGCTCGTAAAAAACCTTACTAATACGTCTTAATATTTAATATGGGCCTACATAATGGAGACTATGCTTACCTTTCTTACAAAACCTCATTACACCCTTCATGGGTGAGATTTTCAAGTAAACCCATTCATGAACATCAAACTCAAGATCTCTTCTTCTAACATTGGCCTAGGACTTTTGTCGACTTTAGGCTGGTCTCAACCTCTCTATTAAGTTTGACCTTTTCCATAGCCTCATGAACTAACTCGGGTCTTATCAAGGTGACTTCACCCACCTCGTACCAACCTATAGGAGATCTACACCTTCTACCATAAAGAGCCTCAAATGGAGCCATACCAATACTTGAATGATAACTATTGTTATAAGCAAACTCAATCAAAGGCAAGTGATCATCCCAATTTAACTTGAAACCGATGACACATGCTCTCAACATATCTTCTAAAGTTCGGATAATTCGCTCCGCTTGCCCATAGGTTTTTGGATGAAAAGTCGTGCGCTTTACTGTAAACCCATTTGGAAAGTCTTTTAAAACTTAGAAGTAAATCGAGTACCTCTATAAGAGATAATGGACAAGGGCACTCCATGCAACCTTACCATTTCCCTCAAATACAACTTAGCATAGTCTTCCGCCGTATAGGAAACTCTGATGGGAATGAAATGGGCTGATTTTGTCATTCGGTCTACTACTACCCAAATTGAATCATATTGTCACCTTTTTCGAGGTAACCCAACTATAAAGTCCATATTCAAATATTTCCACTTACAAGTAGGGATACCAATGTCGTAAGATAAACCTCCCGGTTTCTGATGCTCAACTTTCACTTGTTGGGAATTTGGACACTTTGCCACAAATCCCGCAATATCCTTCTTCATCCCATTTCATCAATAGATCTCCGTAAATCACGGTACATCTTGGTGGCTCTCAGGTGAATGGAATACCAAGAACTATGGGCTTCTGATAAGATTTGTTCTCTCAAGTCATCAAAATTCGAAACACACAAACAACATTGATATCTAAGTACACCATCTCCCCCTTGCGAGAAGGCCTCAACATACTTTCTAAGTACCGCTTCTTTCAACTCTACTAAAGTCAGATCAAGACATTGCTTAGCTTCACATCGGTCACAAAAGATGATTCTGAACCATTATGAACCATAACACCACCTTTGGTGGCGTCTATCAACCTAACACCCAATCGGTCCAGTCTATGTACATCTCGTACCAATTCTTTCTTATCTTCTTCTACATGGGCAACACTACCCATTAATAGTCGGCTAAGAACATCCGCTACTACATTTGCCTTACCGGGGTGATAGACAACACTCATATCATAATCCTTAAGTAACTCAAGCCACCTTCTTTGGCGAAGATTAAGATCTTTCTGATTAAACACATATTGTAGGCTCTTGTGGTCGGTAAATACATCTACATGCGCACCGTACAAATAATGCCTCCAAATCATTAAGGCAAAAACCACCGCCATTAATTCAAGATCATGGGTAGGATAATTCTTCTCATGAACCTTAATTTGTCTTGAATAGGCAATAACTTTCCCATTTTTCGTAAGGACACATCCTAACCCAACTCTCGAGGCATCACAATAAATAACAAAACCATTCGTTCCTTCCAGTAAAGTCAACACCGGAGTGAAGGTAAGTCTATCCTTCAATTCTTGAAAACTCTTTTCGCATAATTTAGACCATATTTGGCCTTCTTTTGAGTCAAAGTTGTCAATGGAGAGGCAATCGAAGAAAACTCCCCCAATAAATTGTCTGTAATAACCAGCCAAACCCAAGAAACTTGTAATGTCTGAAGGAGTTAGAGGTCAAGGACAACTCTTGACTGAATACGTCTTCTTAGGATCTACCTCAATACCCTTACTAGAAACAATATGACCAAGAAAAGCTACAGCCCTTAGCGAAACTAACACTTGCTAAACTTTGCAAAAGAGTTGTTGGTCCTTGAGAATTTGTAACACAATCCTCAAATGATCAATAGGATCACTGTCACTTTTTGAATAAATTAATATGTAATGAATGAACAAAATTACGAACATATCCAGGTATTGTCTTAACACCATATTCATCAAATCCATAAATGCCACTGGAGCTTTAGTCAAACCAAACGACATAACCAAAAGCTTATAATGACCATACCGGATTCTAAAAGTTGTTTCCAGAATATCATCATCCTTCACCCTCGATTGGTGATAACCCGACCTAAGGTCAATCTTGGAAAAGTAACTTGCTCATTGGAGTTTGTCGATCAAATCAACTATTCTTGGAAGAGGATACTTAGTCCTAATGGTCACCTTGTTAAATTTCCGGTAGTCAATACACATTCGGAGTGAAACAACTTTCTTCTTAACAAATAAAACTGGAGCACCCCATGGAGATATACTCGGTCAGATAAAACCCTTATCCAACAAATTTTTCAATTGCTCCTTTAGTTTCTTAAGTTCTAATGGAGTCATTCCGTAAGGACAAATAGAGATGTGTTGCATATCTGGAAGAAGGTCAATACCGAAGCCTATTTCCCTTTCTGGAGAAATACCAAGTAGATCATCTCGGAACACTTCCGAAAACACATTAACAACGGGCACCGACTCAAGAATATGGGTTTCGAAATCCATATCCCTCCCCCTAACTAGATGGTACATGCAACCCTTAGAAATCTTCCTCTTTGCTTTTAGACAAGAGATAAACTGACCCTTAGGCATAGAATTTCCCCACTTCAACTCTAGGATAGGCTCATTTGGGAACTGAAACTTGACTAAATAGGTTCTACAATAAATAAAAGCATAATAAGAGTGCAACCAATCCATACCAAGAATAACATAAAAATCTAGCTTATCAAGCTCTACCAAATCAATAAGAGTAACTCTATGGGATAAGGAGTGTCACGAACCAAAGGTAAACTCTAGACGTAACATGGCATACAAGACCTTGAGAGGCCTTATATAAGCCTCTCAGCTTCCATAACATAAGATAATAGAAATGAGCGGAAATTTAAAACTTTTCAACAACACCAAAGTTTCATAACAAAAGCGGAAGTCTTTTACAGTTTGTCTCAAAACCATCTAAAACATGTACTAAATATCATAGCTTGCATAAACATTAACATAAGAATAAGATTTAAGAAACATAAGCAGAAACCATAATCAACACAATTGAATCTCATCTTAAACCATACTTACGATACTTCCTTGAAGCAACCTTATTTCATCATAACTATGCTAACTTTAGTGTAAGAAGTAGTCAATTCTTAGTTGTTACCCTTATCCATAAAAGGCACATCATCTTAACAATCCAAACTAAGTCATTGTCCATGGAAGAGAACATCATTATGCCAATCCAAGCTACCAAGGAAAGGTATCACCTAACAAATCCAAGCTACCATGAAATGGTATCATCTCCTTACCAAGTCAAGCTACCATGAAATGGTATCATCTCCTTACCAATTCAATATACTATGAAATAGTGTCAACTCCTTACAAAGTCAAGGTACCATTAAATGGTGTCGTCTCCTTACAAATTTAAGCAGCCATGAGATGGCATCATCAATTTGCCAACTCAAGCTACCATGAAAAAACATCATCTATTTACCAATTCAAGCTATCCATGAAAGGTATCACATTACCAATCAAAGCTAGGTCTTATTATCATAATTCATAAGCTCTTTAGATTCATTTTAGGTGAGCTAGCCTTTCAATCTAGAATCATTCACATTCAGACATAAGCAATTTATATAGGAACTATTCCTTCCACAACAATTACATCAAGGATCAACAATTTATACGATAAGCTTTACTCTCAAAGCACTTTATATATAATTCAATCTCAAGCTATTCTATTTATAATAAATAATGAAAGTTTCATTTCTAATGTATCTCATCAATCCTAGATAGAATACATTGAAACCCACATATTCTCATTTCATGGCATAAAACCCATTTTACATCAATTTCATCTTTCTAGACATGTTAGGCATGGGTACATTTAAATTCATCCTAAAAACATGTAATGTTATCATTTCAATTATAAACGATCATAATCCACTCAATTGGATCAACATTCATCAATACCCACAACATTAGAAGAAAACCCTAACTCAAATTGGGGAATTTCATCTTTTCAATTGGGGAATCTTAGGGACTCCATGGAAGAATGGATTCCATGTATGAAAGGCCATCATACCTTGATTACAAAGCCCACAAATAGTTGAGTAATGGAGACTTGACCTTGATCCTAGCTCCAACTCTTTCTTTTTCTTCAAGTTCTAGAGAGAAATATTTGAGAGGAAGACTTTGGGATTTCTTTTGGGTTTTGTAAATAATGACTTGAAATGTGTGAGTTTTGGGGTTAAAATGACTTATATAGGGGTCCTAGGCTTGAGTAATATGACATAGTATTAAACTAATTAAAATTGAAAAAGACCCTTAAGCCCCTATCTTAGAAGGGACAGTCTCCTTGCCACAAGAGGCTCCATGAGCAGTGGTGCCCTTAATGCTATTGGACCAGTGTCTTGGCAACCACCACTTGACCCCTAGAAATCTAACTCATCAGCACGAGCACTCCCATGACGAGTGGTAGCCTTCACGAGCCGTCAAGTGGCTTGTGAAAGTGTCTCTTGTTTTGGTAGCCTTGGCTAGTTACTGCCTAGCCCTCCATGAGTGCCACCACAACCCGCCTCGGCCTCCCTAGTAGCACCCTCAACTAAATGATTCCTCCACAATACTTTCATGGAAGCAACTTCCTTGTTTCTCAACTTCTTAACTTGCCAGTCTAAGATCTCAACCAGTACATCTTCATAAGAGAGACTTTCATTAACTCCGAATAATTCTAAGGGAAATATGGATGTTGGATCTCCGACACACTTCTTAAGCATAGAGACATGGAAAATTGGATGCACCGATGCCAAATCATTAGGCAAATCAAGCTCATAAGCAACCTTACCAACACGTCTCAACATTTGATATTGGCCTACATATAGGGGACTAAGCTTCCCTTTCTTCCCAAATCTCATCACACCCTTCATGGGTGATATTTTCAAGTAAACCCAATCGCTAACATCAAACTAAAGGTCTCTTCTTCTAACATCGGCATAGGAATTTTGTCGATTTTGGGTTGTTCTTAACCTCTCTCTAATAAGTCAGACTTTCTCCAAAGCCTCATAACCTAACTCGGGTCCTATCAAGGAAACTTCACCCACATCAAACAAACCTATAGGGGATCTACACCTCCTACCATAAAGAGCCTCAAAGGGAGCCATACAAATACTAGATTGGTAGCTATTATAATAAGAAAACTCAATCAATGACAAGTTATCATCCCGATTTCCTATGAAATCGATGGCACATACTCTCAACATATCTTCTAAAGTTTGGACAATTCGCTCCGCTTGCCCATAGGTTTGTAGGTGAAGAGTCGTGCTAAGCTTCACTTTAAGGCCAAGACCCTTTTGGAATGACTTCCAAAACTAAGAAGTAAACTTAGTACCTCTATCGGAGATAATGGAGAAGGGCACTCGATGCAACCTTACCATCTCCCTCAAATATAACTTAGCATAGTCTTCCGCCGCTTAAGAGACTTTGAAGGGAATGAAATGGGCCAATTTTGTCATTCAGTCTACTATAACCCAAATCAGATCATATTGCTGCCGAGTACGTGGAAACCCTACTATTAAGTCCATATTCAAGTCTTCCCACTTCCAAGTAGGAATGCTAATGTCTTGGGATAAACCTCACAGTTTCTGGTGCTCAACTTTAACTTGTTGGCAATTTGGACACTTAGTGAGGAACTCCGCAATATCCATCTTCATCTGATTCTACCAATAGACCTCCTACAAATAACGATACATCTTGGTGGCTCCCAGGTGAATGGAATATCGAGAACTATGGGCTTTTGTCAAGATCTATTCCCTTAAGTCATCAACATTCGGATCACATAAACAACCTTGATATCTAAGTACACCATCTCCCTTTAGAAGAAAGCCTCAACAGACTTCTTAAGCACCCCTTCTAATTTCAATTCCACTAAAGTTGGATCAAGACACTGCTTAGCCTTCACTTCTATCACAAAACATGATTCTAACCCATTATGAACCATAACACCCCCCTCAGTGGAATCAACTAATTGAACAATCAATCGGGCCAATCTATGTACGTCTCATACCAATTCCTTCTTACCTTCTTCTATATGGGCTAAACTACCCATTCATAATCAGCTAAGAGCATCCTCTACAACATTCTCCTTACCAGAGTGATAGAGAACACAAATATCATAGTCTTTAAGTAACTCAAGCCACCTTCTTTGATGAAGATTTAGATATTTCTCATTAAACACATATTGAACACTTTTGTGGTCGGTAAACACATCGACATGTACACCATACAAATAATGCCTCCAAATCTTTAAGAAAAAACCAGCGCCGCTAATTCAAGATCATTGGTAGGATAATTCTTCTCATGAATCTTAAATTGTCTTGAAGGATAAGAAATAACTTTTCCATTCTGCATAAGTACACATCCTAACCCAATTCTCGAGGTATCACAATATACCACAAAACCATCCATCCCTTTCGGTAAAGTCAAAACTGGGGCGGAAGTAAGTCTATCTTTCAACTCTGTAAAATCTTCTCACATAATTCAGACATTACGAACATGGCCTTATTTTGAGTCGAAGCCGTCAAAGGAGAGGCAATGGAAGAAAATCCATCAACAAACCTTCGGTAATAACCGTCTAAACCCAAGAAACTTCTAATGTATGAAAGTGATAGAGGTCTAGGCCAACTCTTGACCTCATCCGTCTTCTTAGGATCTACCTCAATACCTTTACTTGAAACAATATAGCCAAGGAACGCTATGGAGCTTAGCCAAAACCCACACTTGCTAAACTTTGCAAAGAGTTGTTGTTCCTTAAGGAGTTGCACCACAATCCTCAAATGATAATGTGATCATCCACACTCCTTGAATAGATCAATATATCATCAATGAACACAATTACGAACATATCAAGGTATTGTCTAAACAGCATATTCATTAAATTCATAAATTTTGTCGGATCATTAGTCAAGCCAAACGACATCACCAAAAACTTATAATGACCTTACTAGGTTCTAAAAGCCATTTTTGGAATATCATCATCTTTCACCCTTAATTAGTGATAACCCGACCAAAGGTCAATCTTAGACAAGTAACTTGCACCTTTGAGTTGGTCAAATAAATCATCTATCCATTGAAGAGGATACTTATTCTTAATGGTCATCTTATTCAATTGCCGATAGTCAATACACATTCAGAGTGAACCACTTTTCTTCTTAACAAACAAAATTGGACCACCCCATAAAGAGATACTCAATCGGATGAAACCGTTATCTAACAAATCTTCCAATTGCTCCTTTAATTCTTAAAGTTCTACCGGATCCATCATATAAGGAGGAATAGAAATAGGTTGTGTATATGGGAGAAGGTCAATACCAAAGTCTATTTCCATTTTGGGAGGAATATCGGGTAAATCGTCTCAGAATACTCCCGAAAACTCATTAACAATGGGAACCGACTCAAGGTTAGGGGTTATGGACTCCATGTCCCTTACCCTAACTAGATGGTATAAGAAACCCTTAGAAATCATCTTCATAGCTTTAAGATAAGAAATAAACCGACCTTTTGGCATAAATTTTTTCCCCTTCCACTTTAGGATAGGGTCATTCAAGAACTGAAACTTAACTACACAAGTTCTAAAATCAATAGAAGCATAACAAGACTGCAACCAATCCATCCCAAGGATGACATCAAAATATAGCTTATCAAGCCCTACCAAGTAAACAAGAGTAATTATATGGGATAAGGAGACGAAACACTTTCTATGAACCCTCTCAACAAACACAGAATCACCAATAGGAGTAGAGACAGAAAAGGGATCTAATAACACATCAGGAAGTACATCAAATCTCATAGCCACATATGCATCACAAAAGATAAAGTAGTATGGGGATCAAGTAAAGCATAACCACTTTGTCCTCGAGGTCTAAGGTTAGACACCCTTTCATAGTTAGACCTTGGAGGAACATTAGAAGAACCTTTCCCGGAGAACCTTTGTCGAAACCTTGGACGACCACGTCCACCGGACCTAGAGTATGCAAAGCTGCCATCATCTGTCCTTACCCTCTTTGTTTCCCTAGATCTCTCTTTGAGCTTTTTCTTTTCAATCTGTTGGGCATGGACCATGAGATGAGAAATATCTATTTGATGGACAAGCATAGTCGTACGACACTCTTTCACTACCAATTCGGACACACCCCAAACAAACTTGCTCATCATTTCCCTAGAGTCGGCAAATATAGAATGAGCATACTTAGACAATTGAGTAAATCTCAAGACATATTCTTTCACGCTCATATTTCCTTGTCGGAGATTGATAAACTCAAGCACTTTTGCCTCCCTCATCTCAAGAGAAAAGAACCTATCAAGAAAAGCGGACTTAAATCTTTCCCAGTCTAAGGGACCCGCATCTACCGGTCTTGCTTCCTTCTATTGGTTGAACCAAATTTGAGCAACCCCCTTAAGTTGATAAGCAGCCAACTCCGCCTTTTCCACTGGAGTCACTCCCATGATGGCCAACACCTTGTAGACCTCGTCAATAAACTCTTTGGGATCTTCCTCAACCTTAAAACTATAGAATTCTGGAGGATTCATCCTTGTGAAATCCCTCACTCTAGATGTCGTCATACCCACATTTGGGTTTGGGGGTTCACAACTTCCCTATTGTCTTAGGCCATCACGGCTTGAGCCATCTCTTGAAAAAGCCGTCCTAAACACCGCACTAGTCACTTGCTCCGCCAAAGTGTCAACTTGAGCTTTAAGAGCATGAGGAGGAGCTCCTTGATCAATCTCTTCTCCCTCGGTCCTTCTAGAAAAAGCCCTTCTAATAGTCATATCCTGTAGACCACTGGGTAGAGATTAAGAGAAAGAACTTATATGGTTAAACTCTATTGCACGACTTAGAGAAATGAAGAAGTGAAGTTTCCTAAGCATCTTTTACCCTCTCATTCATAAGATGTGGCGCACTTCACACTTATGAACAAGACTCCCTTGTGCTTTGATACCAAGTTTGTCACGACTCAGGGATACACCCTAGACATAACATAGCATACAAGACCATGAGAGGCCTCATATAGGCCACTTAGATTTCATAACATAAGATAATTGAAATGAGCATCAATTTAAAATATTTTCAACAATATCAAAGTTTCGTAACAAAAGTGGAAGTCTTTTACACTTTGTCTCAAAACCATTCAAAACGTGAATATCTTGGGACATAGCCCTTACAACATTGTTCAAAACATAAAATGAAAGATCATAAGGAAATGGTGGCTATATCATCCGATGCTATGAGGACTCACCAATCTTCAAGTCTTGCTTCTACTAAGATCCTAGCCACATATAAGAGAGTCGACATCCTCGGACCCTACATTTGGATAATAAATGTAGGCAAGAATATGCATTAGTACAAACATGTACTAAATGTGATAGCTTGCATAAACATTAACATAATCATAAGAGTTAAGCAACATAAGCGGAAACCATAATCAACACAAGTGAATCTCATCTTAAACCAAACTTATGATACTTCCTTGAATTAACCTTGATTCATCATAATGATGATAACTTTAATGTGAGAAGTAGTCAATTCTTAGTTGTTCTCCTTACCCATGGAAGGCACATCATCTTGCCAGTCCAACCTAAGTTATTATCCATGGAAGAGCACATCATTATGCCAGTCCAAGATACGAAGGAAAGGTATTACCTAACCAATCCAAGCTATCACGAACTGGTATTATTTCCTTACCAAGTCAAGCTACCATTAAATGATATCATCTCCTTACCAATTCAAGCTATCATGAATTGGTGTCAAGTCCTTACCAATTCAAGCTACCATGAAATGGTTTCATCTCCTTACCAAGTCAAGCTACCATGAGATGGGATCATCTACTTGCCTACTCAAGCTACCATGAAAAGGCATCATATATTTACCAATTCAAGCTATCCATGGATGGTATCACCTTACAAATCAAAGTTAGGTCTTATTATCATAATTCATAAGTTCTTTAGATTCATTTTATGTGAGCAAGTCTTTAAACCTAGAATCCTTCACATTCATATATAAGCAATTTATATGGGAACTATGCCTTCCACAACAATTACATCAAGGATCAACACTACATAACATAATCTTTACACTAAAAGAAATTCATATATGCTTCACTCTCAAGCTATTCTAATCATAATTCATCATGAAAGCTTTAATTCTAATGTATCTCATCAATCCTAGATAGAATACATCTAAACCCATAAATTCTCCTTTCATGGCATAAAACAAATTTTTACATCAATTTCTTCTTTCTAGACATGGGTTAGGCATGCGTACATGTAAATTCATCCTAAAACATGTAATCCTATCAATTCAATCATAACCGATCATAATCCACTTAATTGGATCAACATTCATTAATACCCACAAAGGGACTACCTCCAAAAAAGACCAGAAATCGACATAGTATTAATCCTATCATGACTTATATACGGGTTATATGCTTGGGTAAAACGACATATATTAATCTAATTAAAACTGGAAATGACCCTTAAGCCCCTATCTTACAGGAGACTGTCTCTTTGCAACGAGAGGCTCCACGAGTCATGCTGACCTCCGTGGTCTTGGACTAGTTGCTTGGAAACCACCCCTTGACCCCAAAAACTCTAACTCAACACCACGAGCACTACCACTGCTAATGATAGCCTTCACTAGCCTACATGGCAAGTTACTACCTAGCCCTTCACGAGTGCAACCACGACCCTTTGTCCCCACCACAAAGCGTCATGGTTGTCGTGGGAGGTGAGCAAAGGTCGGTTGGCTACTAGAAGAAAGCACGGGCAGCACCATGACTCAGGTTCCCTGCACGGCCCGCTAGTGTCCTCGTGAAGGTGCCCAAGCTTAGTTTCTAGGATCTTGACCTCTTATTTTACCCCTAGCTTATACTACTAGATTTCTGAGGTGTTACAAGGAGTCGGGACACTTTCTAAAGACCTTCTTGGCCATCACAAAATCACCAATATGAGTAGAGACAAAAATAAAGGATCTAACAACACATCAGGAAGAACATCAAATCTCATAGCCACATATGGCGTCACAAAAAACAAGGTAGCACTGGGATCAAGTAAATCATAAACATCAAGTTGAAATACTTTCAACATACCGGTAACCACATCGGGACAACCCTCTTGTTCACCACGAGTCTGAAGTGCATAGAACCTATTTTGTTTGGGAACACTAGTACCTAACCCACTTGGACCAGATAAAGGATAGCCTTGAGCCCTACAACGACTATCTCCCTCCTTCTTAGCAACTGAAGGACAATTCCTTATCTTGTGATCCATCTTACCATAACCAAAACAAGCATTGGAACCCGCTAGACATTTACCTTCATGATTTCTTCCACACATACAAATTATGGCAATAAAGACCCACTACCATTTCCACCTTGAGGCTTAGGGTTAGACACCCTCTCCTTGTTGAACTTAGGAGCATTATAGGAACCTTGCCCGGAAAACCTTTGTCAATATCTAGGACGACCAAGTCCATCAGACCTAGCATAAGAGTAATTACCATCACCGCTTCTAGACCTCTTGTTCTCCCTAGACCTCTATTTAAGTTTCTCCTCTTTAATTTGTTGGGAATGAATCATAAGATGAGCAATATCCATATCATTAAAAAGCGTCTTACGACATTCTTTCACTACAAATTCGGACACACCCTAAACGAACTTGCTCATCCTTGCCCTAGAGTCGGCAACTACAAAAGGAGCATATTTTGATAATTGAGTGAACCTCAAAGCATATTCCTTGACACTCATGTTCCCTTGTAAGAGATTAATAAACTCAAGTACTTTTGTCTCCCTCATCTGAAGAGGAAAGAACCTATCGAAAAAAGCGGACTTAAGCCATTCCCATTCAAGGGGACCCGTATCTACCGGTCTTTCTTCCCTCCATTGGTTAAGACAAATTTGGGCAACCCCCTTAAGTTTATAAGTGTTCAATTTTGCCTTTTAAGCCGGAGTCACTCCCATAATAGTCAAGATCTTGTAAACCTCATCAATGAACTCTTGAGGATCTTCCTCAACCTTAGAACCATAGAATTTCAGAGGATTTATCCTAGTGAAGTCCATCACTCTAGATGCCGTCGTACCAACATTTGGGTTTATGGGAATCACAACTTCCCTATTGCCTTGTGCCGTCACGACTTGACCCACTACTTCAAAAGTATTCATAAACTCTGCACTAGTCACTTCCTCGACCAAAGGGTCACTGAAGCATGAAGAGCTTGAGGAGGATCTCTTTGACCAACTTTTCCTCCCTCAGTCCTTCTAGCAAAATCTCTTCGAGTAGTCATATCCTATAGACCATCGAATAAGGATTAGGATAAAGACCTTATAGAGTTAAACTCTATCGCATGACTTAGAGTGAAGAAAGAAATGATGTTTCCTAAGCATCTTGTAGCCTCTCATTCATAGTGGCGCACTTCACACTCATGAACAACACTCTGCTAAATGTTGTTTTGAGACATCCTAGAACCATTCTAAATATTGTGCTTTGATTACCAAGTTTGTCACGACCCAGGGTTACTCCCTAGATATAACAAGGTGTACGCAACCCTGAAGGGGTCTCATACAAGCCCTAAAGCATATCATAACATAAGATCATAGAAATGAGCAGAAATTTAAAACATTTTTCATACCATCAATGTTTTATAAAATGAAGTGGAAGTCTTTAACCTTGCCTCAAACCATCTAACACATGAAACTCTTAGGGACACAGCCCAGAAAAAGGTCTAACATAAAGAAAGACATAAAAGAACATAGTGGTCAAATCCTTGATGCTATGAGGACTCACCAAATCTTCACTTGTTGCCCTACTATGAACCTAGCCACGTGGATGGAAGTTGATATCGTCGGACCCTACATTTAATAAGAATGTAGGCAATAGTATGTGTTAGTACAATAAAGTATTAAATATGATGGCTAGCATAAATCATCAAAAAGAGCATAACATAAGTGTTAGTCAACATAAAACATATACATAATCATAAGAGATAAACTATAAGCAAAAGAGATAACAGCATAGTCATAGGCATAATCAATGCATCTAGATCAGCATACGTCATGAGCCTAGTTAATAAACTTAAATCATCATGACATAAAAGAATACTTCATAAGTAACCTTAAGGCATACTTGTGCAATGCATGAACAAGGCCCCATAAATCTCACCCATGCTAAGTAAACCATTTTAGGCCATCATACATGTTCATTATCCTTTAATCTCATCCTTAGCTTATCATTCATAGACAAGGGAAATCACCTCTAGTCATACATGTCATGGAAGGCCTTTCAAGCTACAATCCACACTAGACATTCTCATATTTCATAGTTCCCATTATTCTTGCTTACTTTCAAGACATGGGGATTCACCTCTCTATGTCTATTATAAAGGCTAATGGGTATTTACCTCTTTTTTTACATGTATAGTCATAGGTATTTGCCTCCATGACCATTTTAGGGAATCATTGGTAATCGTCTCCATGCCCCTTCATGATATGATATAGGTATTCACATTCACATCATTTAATAAGGATCATAGGTATTCACCTCCATTTCCAACATAATATGATACAGATATTCGCCTCCATGTCAAACATAATATGATTTAGATATTCACCTCCACATCATTTAATAAAGATCATAGGTATTCGCCTCCATGATCAACATAAAGGCTAATGGGTAATCACCTCTTTCCTTGCCTTAGGAGTCATATATATATATCAAGGGTAGTCACATCACACTCCTCATCACATGACATGGGTAATCACCTCTTGTTTTGCATCTCTTATTTACTAACTTAGGAATATGGGAGCTCACCTCACATCCTTCTCATATAAAGGTTTTGGGGAATCACCTCTAGACTCATGTCATCATATAGTCCTTTGACTTAGATTCATTTTAGGTGAGAAAGCCTTTAAACCTAGAATCATTCTATGCGAGAAAACCTTACACATCATAGCATATTTATGCATAGGTATGTATATGAGAATATCCTTTCAACAACACAGCAACAACATCATAATCATAAGCTCTTCACTCTCAAAGTGTCCTAAAAGCATTTATATAGATTTCATAAAACATGCATACTCTCACACTTTACCTCCTTGAGGTTCACAACTTACTTTCAATCAACACATCTAGAATTCAAGCATTAAACATGGATATTATAATAACTAAAGTGATTCTATCACTTCATACATTCCAACATTCATAAGGCATACTAGGTGAGTAAAGTTCTTCCACAACAATTTTATCTATAGTCTTCCATTCTCATGCAAGCTTCATTCTCAAAGCCTTATCAGTCATAATTTAACATCTTAGACTTACTCTCAAAGCCCTAGGAATCAACATTCATGACTACATGCCTTACTCTCAATGTAATAATTCTCATGATCATCATATATGCCTAATTCTCAAGACATTCTAACTACATGCTTCATTTTCAAGCAATTCTAATCATATATCATCATATAAACTCAACATCAACACTACTAATCATGATTTATCATATAAGCCTTAATATAATCAATTCATGTCTATAAGATTTACTCTTAAGCAATTCATCTCTAGGTGCTCTAATCTCAAGCAATTCATAAAGTAATTCGTCAATCTTAGAATATCACATCTACGCCCTCAATTTCCCCTTTCATGGCATAAAACCAAACTATATCAATTTCACCTTAGAATCTTAGGTTAATCAAGAATACATGTTAATCATACTAAAACATGCAATTAAATCAGAAACAATCATAAACGATCATAAACAATAATGATCCACTCTATTGGATTATAACCCATAACATTAGAAGAAACCCTAGATTGACTTGGGGAATTCTTCTTCTAAATTGGGGAAAACATGGGGGATCCATGGATGAATGAATAATCCATCATACCTTGATTGCAAAGCCTACCAAGCTTGAAACAATGGAGTCTTGACTTTACCTAGCTTGACCCTCTTCTTCTTCTTCTTCTTCTTTCTAGAGAGAGGATTCTTGAGAGGGAATTGGGTTTATTTTTTGTGAGTTGAGAGAATTACATGAATGACTTAGTTTAGCGGTCTAAAGTCTTTATATAAGTGGTCTAAACTACGGTAAAATAACCACTTAAACTGTCTCACTATAGACCCCAACCATGGAGCGTGGTTTGACCCATGGCCCGTACTGGTTGGGGATGGTTTTGTTCTAGGGGTTGGAAAGGAGGGCTTTGGACCTACGAACCCATCCACAAGGCGTCGACCCATCCATAAGGTATGGGTCCTTCCCGTGGACACTACCTTAGGCTGATTCAAGGAGGAGCTTACCCATGCTTCCCACCTACGGGGACTGGTTCCATCCATGGGGCGTGGGTGGCCTCGTGGGTGGCACTTAGAACTCCCAACTCATGCTAAACTTCCCACTTAAGTCTACGAGGTGTTACAACCCCCTAGATGTAACATGGCATACAAGTCCCCGAGAGGCCTCATATAAGCAACTTAGCTTTCATAGCCAAGATAATAGAAATTCGATAAGAATTACAACATTTTCAACAATATCAAAGTTTTACAAAACAAAGCAGAAATCTCATACAACTTGTCTCAAAAACCATCTAGTACAATAGAATTTTGGGACACAGCCTATAAAACAATGTTCAACAAATATGAAATGAAGAACACAAGAGAAATGGTGGCCAAATCCCCCAATGATATGAGGACTCACCAATCTCCAACCTTGACTCTACCATGGATCCTAGCCACGAGGATAAGAGTCAGGAACGCCGGACCCAACATTTGGATAAGAAATGTAGTCAAGAGACAAGAATGTAATAAATATTATAACTTGAATAAACATCAACATAGGCATAAGAGTTTGACAATATATGTCATAAGCATAATCAACTCACATAATAGATCATTTCAACATAAAAGGAATACTTCTTAAAGAAACCTCAAAGCATACTTAACCAAGACATGGGTAATCCTCCACTAGTCTTACTTATCATGGATTACAATCTCAAGCAACAAACCAAGCTCATCACCAATTATAACATATTTATCTTATCTTTTCTAGACATGAGGTATAGCCTCTTGCCTTCCTATAAACGCTCATGGGTAGTCGCCTCTTGCCTTACATAAGTGATCATAGGTACTCTCCTCCATGTCCAACTTATGGGATCATGGGTACTCGCCTCCATGCCTAACATCACATGGCATGGGTACTCGCCTCCATGTCAAATCATCAAACTAGGAATGAGGGGAATCACCTGTTGTTCAATCATGAAGGAATAAGGGTAGTCGCCTCTTATCCTTCTTATTTAGAGGTCAAGGGTAATCACCTCTAGCCTCATCATTTTATTAAGTTTTTAGCTTAGATTCATTTTAGAAGATAAATCCTTTCAACCTAGAATCATTCAATGTGAGAAAGCCTTTCACATTCACACTTAAGTCATTCATGTGGGAACTATCCTTTCCACAACAATTACATCAATAATCAACAGTTCATAACATAATATTTACTCTCAAAGTAATAATATCATTATAATATATGCTTCAATCTCAAAGCAATTCTAATCATAAATCATCATATAGGCTTCAATCTCAAAGAACTTCTAATGTATCTAATCAGTCCTATGAGAATATATATACACCCATAAATTCTCCTTTCATGGATCAAACCTATTTATATCAAATTCATCTTAGAAACATGGGTTAAGCATGGGTACATGTAAATTAATCCTAAAAACATGCATTCCACTCGATTCATGCATAATCAATCATTACCCAATCAATTGGATCAACATCTATCAATACCCAAAACATAGAAGAACACCCTAACTAAAATTGGGGAATTCTACCTTTTCAATTGGGGATTCTTAAGGGCTCCACGAATAAAAGCATTCCATGGATGAATAAAGCTATCATACCTTGTTGTCAAAGCCCAAAAGCAATTGGAGAATGGAGACTTGACCTTGAGCCCTAGCTTCACCTTCTTCTTTAACTTCTAGAGAGAGAAATATTTGGAGAGGAAAAACTTTTTGTTTCTTTTAGAATTTTAGGAGAATGAATTGAATGAACTGATTTGGGTATTGGAATCACTTATATAGGGATATTAGTCATAGGCAAACAATGTAGTATCAATATAAAATAATTCAGAAAACACCCAACTACCCCTAAAACTTAACTGTCGACCCTGACCCACTGCCTTGGTCGAAGGACCGTGGTCTGACCGACGGTCCGTCCTGGTTGTCCATTGCTTAGGGTCAGAAAGTTTGAAATTAGGGTCTTTGACAATGGACCCTAGACCCACCAATAGTCCATTAGTCAAGTCGTGGTTTCTACCCTAGAGAACTTTTTGGGTGGCCAATCTACGAACCCACCTACGCTCTATGGTCCAACCCACAGGTCATGGTTGGCCTTCATGGATGCCACCTTGAAGTTCTGAAAAATGGCTACTTCACTCTTGCTTGAATCTGAGGTGTTACATTTGACCTCTTTGCCCATCACCTATAACCTTCATGAAGCATTGGTCCATTTACATAGCCAACTTACGCCAAAAGCCTAAGTTGGGGTGTGGTGAAAAAGAAGGAAAGATATCTAAGAAGTTTGTGAAAAATTTCCCTTGATGGATTGTGTTTAAAAAGATGGAACCCTCCAGATAAAAAAAGGAAAAGAGAGAAAAGCAAAAAAAAAAGTAGAAAAAGAAAGAAAATATTGCAATAAAACTTGTGCAATGGACAAAATAAATGGGGTATCCAATTAATCATGCTTAAAAGGTCCTAGGGTGAAGTGTGAAAATAAAAAAAAGAGGGAAAGAGAAGGAGAAAAAGTGAAATGCAGGCCATTCTTTTATGAAGGTATAATCACTAAGCCAAAATGATCATACCTTTACCTTCAGCCCCATTACAAGACATGAGAGACCTTTGTGGTCTTGATTGAGCTTAATGTCATGTTGGTTTGAAAATACTTGCAAGCCTATGGGTAGAATCGTGCTTGTGTTTATCTTAGAGAGTGTGAGAGTTGCCTTAATTCTTAAATTTTGATGTGCTTTTTGTGAGCATGGAATCATTCTTGATATGAGGGCATTCGAATAGTTTTGTGGAGCTTTAATTTGCATTTGAAGCAAGCATTGTGAGCTTGAGTACTATTTGATGATGGCTAGTCACAGTTTGAAACTTTTATTACACAATTGAACATTACATGGGTAGATTGAACATCTTGTGTATTCATGTTGAGTCTTGAGTAGCATTATTTCTAGACATCTTTGTTGAACTTATTGATCTTGTGATTTACTTGAAGATAAGAAAAAGTTTAAGTTGGGGGTGTTGATGAGTCAGGGATTTCGACTCATTTGGGGCTTACTATATAGAGCTTTAGTGTACTCAATGCCTATTTTATGCTCTAAACTAATCTTTAAATGCTAATTTTCAACAATGAAGGAAAAAGATCAAGGCAAGGACATTATCGGGCAAAAATGAGCGAAAAAACTGAAGAAAAGAAAGACAGATGATCGCCAAAACCACTCGTGACTCGCTGAGTGGCTCTTCAACTCGCCAAAAGTTCCAGCAGGATAGCCCTTTGACAAAGACAACTCAGCGATTGAAATGGTGAATGGGCGAACCGCCGACTGGATCTGCGAGGGAAATTTTGATCGCCTAAAGTCACAGAGAGATAGTGTGGAAAATCCAAGCCAAGAAAGCAATGGAAGGAACACTCAGTGCATCACCGATCTAGTCAGCTATGCCCGACTTATTTTATCGACTGGTCCTAAAACCGAAAAATCTAAAAGAGTATAAATGCGATTTTAAAATGAGAGTTGAGGAATTCTAAAGTTTTTGGGTGATAGTTTTGAGTTTTTAAGAGTTCCCACATTAGGTTTTTTATCCCTAACACTATTCATTAAGTTTTTGAGTAGATTTTTAGGGTTTAATTGTTTTGGTAGTTAATTCAAGCACTTGGAAAACCAGTAGATTGTTACTCAAGCTAATGGAAAACTTAGTTGGTAACTATTTCTTGCTCTTCACTATGTGTAACTAAAACCTCCATTCTTGGGGGTGTGATTATGTGATTAAATGCTTAAATTAGCTTATGAGTGTTAGTATTTATTGATTTAATTGTTGATTTGAAGTGGGTTCAATTAGTAATTGAGTTTTAATCGATGAAATTGTAGTTGCAAATGCAATTCTAGCATAGTATTCTAAGCTTGCTTGAGAAAGAGGTTTTAGATTTAAACCTATTAATTAATGATTGTAGTGATTGCGTTATTGTGGACTTAGCTTGAGAAAGTGGTTCTAAATTCAATCCTACCGATCGTGGTTGAAAGAGTAGATTAATTGAGGTATTGGGTTGTTTATCCTGGTTATGCTTGTCGAGGTTTGAGAGAATTCGCTTGATTCGTGATTGTTGATTTAGAAATGGCTATTGCACCTAAAGCCTACCCTACCCACTAAGATTCAATGACTTTTATTAAATATTAATCACCCATATAGCGAAATTGGTGTTCAATTGATCACATTCCCAATGTGCCCTCTCTACTTGATTACCCTGTGTATTCGTAGTTGTTAATTAATAACTCTAATCCCCCCAATTGACATTATTTTGCAAACCCCTGCCATTTAATTTAATTGTTTCGAAAAGGTCTACTTCTACAATTGATTAGAATACTCCTTTCACTTTGTAATTGAATTCTTTACCCTATCACTCCCTATGGGATCAGCCTAAACTCTTCCTTGATATTACACTTGATTGTGACCGCCTACACTTAGAATCAGATGAATTTTAGTTGAGCGTTATCAACCACCTATATGGAGTTCATTGTGAGATCTACACTGATCACATGACTCTTTAGTATATTATGAGCTAGAGGAACCTTAATTCAAGGTAGAGTTAATGGATTGAACTCCTGAAGGACTATGACCTCTCTATTTTTTGTCATTCGGGCAAGGCAAATATGATGGCGGACTCCTTAGACTGGAAGGTGGTGAGTATAGTTAGTCTAGATTTTCTATTTTCTATGGAGTGACCTTTGTCTTTGGACATTAAACCCTTAGCTAATAGGATGATTTAGTTGTATATTTAAGATTCTAGGAATATGTTGAACTATGTGAGGGTTGAGTCTTCTTTTCGTGAGTGGATTTATGGTCGCTAGTTTGAGGATGAAACTATGGTGGATCTTCAAGATCGAGAGTTACAGGCTGATGTCGGTCTGGATACCTTAAATTCATATGGGGTTTGGAGATTTACTTGCCTTATTTAAGTTTTGAGAGTTGGGGACTTGATTTAGTTGATCCTTCATGATTTTAGGTAACACTATTGGTGGAGTGGCATTAGAAAAGATAATTTAGACTATTTGTTTTGTTTCTTGTGCAGCCAGCATATAAAGGCCGAGCATTTGAGGCTTAGAGGTGAATTTCAAAGGTTACTCATTCTAGAGTGGTAGTGTGATTGCATCACTATGGATTTTGTTTTTGATTTATGTTTCCAACATCTAGGTCATCATCATTCGACTAACCAAGTCAACACAATTTCTCCCTATTCAGGGTTCATTCAGCACCAAGGTGGTTCTTATTCATTGTGTGCTTCGTCTATTATGTTAGATCTGGGTACTAAGTTCACTTCTACCTTTTTGATGACCTTTTAGGAGGATTTTTGCACTCGCATTGACCTTAGCACAACTTTCCACCCATAGACCAATGGGCAATCGGAGCATAATATTGAATTTCTTGAGGATATGTTGTAAGCCTATGTTTTGGAGTTTTGGGGATTAGTGGGACCAATTATTTTATTTAGTAGAGTTTTCGTAACACAACAACTACAACTCTAGTATTTAGATGGCCCTATTCGAGGCCTTATATGGTAGGTGTTGTCGCTCTTCAGTTGGTTGGCTTGAGTCTAAATGGCCTTTGTCACATGATACTGACTTGCTTTGGGAGACTTTGCATAAGGTGCGGGTGATTCTGGATAGGCCCATGACCACTCAAAGTAGAGACCACTGTTATGCTGATCATAGGCATCAACCTTTGAGGTTTTCAGTTGGTGAGTTTTCCTCTGTGTTTCTCCCATGAAAGTTGTGATGAGATTTGGGAGGTGGGGGAAGCTTAGCCCAGATATATCGGTCCCTTTGAGACCATTTGGATGGTTGGTGAGGTCTTTTATGAGTTAACCCTATGTTGAGCATTTTTCAGCTATTCACCCTATTTTTTATTTTTCAATGTTGAAACAATACATACCTGATCAGACTCATATGTTCCAATATGACGCGGTTGAGTTGGATGACCGTTTGACCTTTGTGGAGTAATAGTTTATATTCTAGTAAAATATGTGCGACGATTGCGTTTGAGAGCCATTCATGTGGTGACAGTCTATTGGAGGCATCACCTAGTTAAAGAGGCTACATGGGAGACTAAGCATGAGATGGGAGAGTAATTTCCTAGTTTGTTTTGGCCTTTAGGAAGTTCTTGACTCGTACTTTCATGGACAAAAGTCTTTTTAGTATTGGGTGTTGTAATGACCGTCTAGGTCATTTCTATGTTTATGCCTTCTTTTTATACCTTCATGCAATCCTATAGTTACTCCAAGTCATTTATGACTTGCTGGGGTTGATAGTTCGATCACTTGGCCATTCATTTTTATTTTTTTTTGTGAAATTCAGTGTTTTGAAGAATTTTAAACTTGAATGGTTGATTACGATCAAAATTTTAGGAAGACGGCCTCAAATGCAATTCTGATGGTTCCACCTGCTCAAAAAAGGTCAAGTCTTGAGGCTTTTGGAGCTTTGGCTTAAGTTTGACCTTAGTCATCATTTTTGGTAAATATCTCCAGATATTAATTTTGTCTGCGTGGTTAGCTTGGAAATGTTGAGTTTGGTCTAGAATGACCATTTTTGCGGATCCTGAAGCTTCGAGGCTAATTTCGAGCCGCTTTGTGGATTTCGGCTTAAAATGGAGTTTAGGTGTGGGACACACCTTTTTTCTAGAAAAGCTCACATGGAAGTTTTGACTACTCCATTGAGTTTGGATGTTGAATTTGATAGGCATA
The DNA here is from genome assembly GCA_036250505.1 of Solanum acaule. Lineage (NCBI taxonomy): Eukaryota > Viridiplantae > Streptophyta > Magnoliopsida > Solanales > Solanaceae > Solanum > Solanum acaule. Next base: position 30,993 of record JAJOOR010010331.1, on the reverse strand, counting down.
TCTTGTTTGTCTGCACAAGCTTTTGAACAAATTATGAGAACCCCATCAGAGATTTTGAGTTGTCAAAAAACCAGTTGATGTGCATTAATTGGTACAATCAATATTTTGCCTTCCCGTTCGCAAAGACCCAATCACGATGTTCTCGAATCCCGTGCTTCACTGACAATGGGCTAGTTCCCTCCTCTATGCGTTCGTAGGTCCTTGTCGCATTCGCAGGGCTTTTGTTCCTTACCATTAGCATTTGTAGGGCCTTCATCACATTTGCAAATGGTTAATTATTGATCCTCCAATTTTTCAATCCCCTCTAGCCGTATTCATGAAGTAGGATTTTGGTCTATTTTTTATTTAAAGACCAGACTTGATCAATAAGGAATTATATTTTTCCTTTGACGATTTCTCCTATGATATATTTCAAATTTGGGTTATTTGAAGTCCACTATGTTTGGAAAGTACGGTGCTATGTGGTGTGTTATTGGAAAGTGTTAGAGACTCTTCATTTGTGGTATTTTACTCTATTTTGGAACTGCCTTAGCTTGTTTATTGTTCTTTAAAGAATGAATTGTATCATGGTATTGGTTTCTACTGTTCCGAGCCCCGAATTATGTTCTAGTTTGGAACATAAGTTTGGGGAGATGTTGTAATACCCCATAGCCTTGAGTGTGAAGTTTAACATGATTTGGGAGTTCCAAATGCCACCCACGACGTCACCCATACCCCATGGATGGAACCACGCCCTGTAGGTGGGCCGCATGGGTGAGCTCCCCTTTGAATCTACCTAAGGCAGTGTCCAAGGGCATGACCCACGCCTTGTGGATGGGTTCACGCCTCATGGATTGAACCATAGGTCCCAAGCCTTAGTTGACAACTTGCAGACCCCTAACCATGCCCAACCAGTATGGGCCGTAGGTCCAACCACTCCCCGTGGTCGGGGTCTCGTGGGTGAGTTAGTGAGTTGGTCTTAAGTGGTTAAGTTGAGGGGCACTTTGGGGTTTTTAGTTTTAATTAGGATTAAGTTTTGTAGTTTTACCCTAATCTAAACCACCTATATAAAGACTTTAGACCCCTAAATTAAGTCATCCAAGTCATTATTTGTAAACTCCCAAAAGAAACCCAATTCCCTCTCAAATATTCTCTCTTTAGAAAGTAAAGAAGAAGAAGAGGATCAGGCTAGGTCAAGCCAAGTCTCAATTCGCCCAAGATTTGTTGGCTTTGTAATCAAGGCATGATGGTTTATTCATTTATCGATTCCTTTCATCCATAAAGCCCCATTTTTTCCCCAATTTAGAAGAAGATTTCTCCAAGTCAATCTAGGGTTTCTTCTAAAGTTATGGGTTATGATCCAATAGAGTGGATTATGACTGTTTATGATCGTTTATGATTGTTTATAATGGAATTGCATGTTTTTAGTATGATTATACATGTATTATTGATTAACCTAGGATTCTAAGGTGAAATTGATATAGTTTGGTTTTATGCCATGAAAGGGGAAATTGAGGGCTTAGATGTGATCTTCTAAGATTGATGAATTACTTTATGAATTGCTTGATATTAGAGCACCTAGACATGAATTGCTTAAGAGTAAAGCTTATAGCCATGAATTGATTAGATTAAGGCTTATGTGATGAATCATGATTATTAGTGTTGAGATTGAGTCTATATGATGATATATGAGTAGAATTGCTTAAGAATGAAGCTGTGGTTTGAATTTCTTGAGAATTAGGCATATATAATGATCATGAGAAGTATTACTTTGAGAATAAGGCTTGTAGTATGAATGTGGTTTCTAGGGCTTTGGGGTAAAAGCTAATATGATGAACCAGGAATGCTAAGGCTTGAGTGAAGCTTATATGTATGTTGATTTGTATGTGGTATTGTTGTGAAAGGATGTTACCCACATGACCTATATTATGAGTATATGAGATTATGTATGTCTTACAGAACCTATGTAAATGCCTTATGAACACTTTGAGAGTAAAGTGTCTATGATTATGATATTGAATATGAGATGGAAGTTTTTATGTAAGTTGAGTCCGACTTCCAAATGGGATCCTTTTACTCTAGTTCAGTCCAGGTTCCCAGGTATATCTCATGAGATGGGGACATTTTATGCTAGTTGAGTCCGGGTTTCTAGTAACAATATTGATGTTGTGTTGCTTGAAAAGTTATTCTCATGAACACATGATGAACATGATGTGAAAGATTTTCTCACATAGAATGATTCTAGGTTGAAAGGATTTGCTCACCTAAAATGAATCAAAGCATGTATGAATTATGTTAGCTTGAAGTTGAGATATGATATCCCTCCATGAATATCTTGACTTGGTAATACAAGACCATGCATGATAGCTTGAGATAGTAGAACTTATGGATAGCCTTGGATTGAGAAATCGTACCCTTCCAATGTATCTTGGACTAGCATAATAGAATGCTTGCATGGTAGCTTGACTTGATGAGGCCACATCATTTCATAATAGCTTGGATTGAGCAATAGCACCCTTCCTTGAGTAGCTTGGACTTGAATGAAAGTATGCCTTCCATGATAGTTTGGTCTAGCATAGTAAGGTGTTTTTCCTTGATAGCCTTGAATTGGTAAATAGTAACCATTCATGAGTGATGTTATGCTATAGACTAGTATAGGGTTACTCTTTCATGAGTAGTATGAATATGAGGGACAAGTCCCTAATCTATGTAGCATGTATATAATGAAACAAGATTACTTCAAGGAAGTATTGTAAGTTTGTTTTGATATGAGGTTAACTTGTATGATGTATGCTTAGCATGGATTGTTGCTATAGTTGCCTTCGTTGATATGTTTGACTAAAGGTGAATGTTCCCTTGTCTATTACAAATACGCTAAGGATGAAATCAAAAGGTGATGAATATGACCTAAAGTAGTTTCTTAGTATGGGTGAGATTATGGGGTCTTATCCATGCATTGCACAGGCATGCCTTGAGGTTACTTATGAAGTGTTTCTCTTATGTTATATTGATCTAGATGCAATGATTATGCCTATGACTATGTTGTTATCTCTTATGTCTATAGCCTATGCCTTATGATGATGTCTCTTATGATTTTTGTATATGTCTTAAGTTGACTAATGCCTATGATATGTTTATGTTGATGATTTTTGCTAGCCATCATATTTAGTACTTTATTTTAGTAACACATACTCTTGCCTACGTTCTTATCAAATGTAGGGTCCGGCGATCTTGACTTCCATTCTCGTGGCTAGGATCTTAGTAGAGCAAGCAATTGAAGATTTGGTGAGTCCTCATAGCATCGAGGATTTGACCACCTTTCCTTTATGCCTTTATTTTATGAATAAGACTTTTGTATGGGTTGTGTCCCTAACTCTATTCATGTATTAGATGGTTTGAGACAAGTGTAAGATTTCCGCTTCATTTTATGAGACTTTGATTGTATTGGAAAAAATGTTTTAAATTTTCGCACCGTTTTCTATTATCTTATGTTATGATATGCTAAGAGGTTTGTATAATTCTTTTCGTAAAGTTGTACGTCATGTCACATCTATGGGATACCCCTGGGTCGTGACAGCTATTTAGGACTTTTTGGTGGATTTTTTACCGAAATGTCGAGCGCGTCCCACATTTTTTATTTTGACTCCAATTTGCGGTCGTCTCCATTTTATATGATTTTATAGTCTAAAAACATGTATGATCATCATGCTTTTATTTTTTATAGCATGGCAGCGTTCTGAGGTCATTCAAAAATGAATATATTTGAAGAAGTTATTTGGAGCGTGCGTGGTTAGCCTCAAGGTAGGCTACAACTTTCCATTCCTTAGATTGAGCTTGATTATGTGAATTCATATTTATTTGTCTGAGTTGGGAATGGAAACCTAGATGATCATGCTAGTTTGTTAGATATCATGTTTTCGGCGTATCCTGGGATTTTCCAAGACTAGGAACAGGTTGATTGTGGTATGTGATCACCCTTACCTTGTGGTTGGCCTTAATTTCTTCTATTGTTGATTGTTTGAGCATGTTTGACCTTAGTCTAGGCTTAGACTAGTGCTAGCCATAGTCGTGCAATAATTGGAGCTATTTGGTCTCATTCTATTTTGATATCGTTTCGAATGATTAACTCCCTATAGACTTGTGTAGTATACTTCATTCTGATAAAAATAAGCTTTAGATTAAGTGAGGACTCAACTTTGATGGCCTTCTATCAATTCTCCCTCTCTCTATCACCCCGTGAGTTATGTTTTGGATTTCAGAATTTGCTGGGTGATTAGCCACTGGGATTGGTTCGAGCTTGGAGTATTATTTTGATTATTTAATAGTAGACGCCGTTCCACAGTGGTTCTGTGATGATGAATTGATATGAGGTCTATTGGGAGCCGTTATAGTCGATGATTGAAGGTCTAGTCATGTTGCCCTTTGATGAGTCCACAAATTGGACTCATTTAGGGCTATATTTTAATAGAAATTGTGTCCTCAAATGCTTATTTTATCTCAATATCTGATGAAAACCTTTAAGTTTCAGGTATATGAAGTTTGAAGGAAAGCATGGACACTACTTCGTAAAAAGGAACAAAATGGCTGAAAAGAACAAGAAAATGAAGGCTGTGGATTGCCAAGTCCACTTGGTGAATCACCGAAGGGTCTCACTTTGCCTTTTGTTCCAGTGTGCTGAGCCCTGAAAGAGAGGATCAAGTCGGCGGAAAAAGGGAGCAGTCGGCACATCAGCGAGGAGTTCAGTGAAGCAATACTATGTCGCCCAATGACCCAGAGCACGACGATGCCGAGGGATGGTGCAAGACGGTGATGAACTATACCAAAGGGCGAATCACCGAGTTGATCGGCGATTTCGACTAATGTCGCTGAATGATCCGCTGCAGCACAAATTTTTGAAAACTATAAATACTCGTTCAGTGTTATACTCTAAGAAGAGAGTTTAGTATTAGATATTTTCAGTAGAGAACAATATAATTTTAGGTCTTTTTATTTTTACTATCAAGTTGTAAGGGCTTGAAGACTTGAAGAAGAAAAGGTTTCATCTCTTCCAATTTGAAAGCGGGTCTCTTCGATTCTACTTTCTTTGCTCAAATCAAGACTTATTTCTCTATACCCATTTGATTTAAACATCATTGAAGGTATAAATTTCTATATCTTGATGTGCGGCTAAAAACCCCCATTTTTGGGGTGTGATTTAGCAAATATGTATTGCTATTATTGTTGGGTCTCTCTTGCTGATAGGTTAGATGTATTTTAATGGTGATTTCACCTAGTGGTTGTGGTTTAATTTAATGGGTTTGTAGTTGCAAATACAAAGCCAGTCATGTATTTTCGGCATGCCCGAGAGGAAGGTTGCAAACCCAAGACCACTAGACTGATGGCCTAAGGAGTGGGTCGACATGAGGCTCAGCCCGCAAGGGTAAGCCCTAGTCCCATATCCTAACACTCAGCTCGAGAGAGTGAGTGGGGCAAGGTGTAAGCTGGCCTTCATGCGGCAAATGGGTGTACGAGAGGAACGCATTTGAAACGGGGTAAGTTGCCCGAGATGGAACTTATTTACATTTAAAGCTTAGCCTAGTCACTATTATTTTGCAAATTTCCTATCGAAAGCATGTACCCAACTATTTATCCCAACTTGTATTGCGGTCACACCACAAGAACTCTTCCCCATACTTTATTTTCTTGTTGTTTTTGCTGTTTTTGCTATACTTGTGACAAAACCCTCAAATTGTTATTTGACACTTTTGTGTCCCCCTCTTTAATCTACAATATTTTCAATCGTTAATGTCTTTCACTACGACTAGTTAGAACTAGATTTTATTTTTCTATTAATTCTCGAAACCACTCCCTTGGGACTCGACCCCAACCATTGGTTGGGTTATTATACTATTGCACGATCGTAGACACTTGCATTGGAAGTTGTGTCGCTGATTATGCAAACATCAAAATGGCGCCGCTGCCAGGGAGTGGTGTTACTTGAGAATTCTTAGATTAATAGAATCTTTGTTCTTCTTAGTTGTAGTTTCCTAACCTTATTTTTTGTTTTGTTTTTCTCTAAGTTGTTGTATGCAGAAACCCTGAGCATGGCTGAGGGAAGTGGTGACAAGTCAGCTGGGACAAACCAAGAAGTTGATGGTGACTTCAAGTTAGCTGCACTGGCTACTCAGCTAAACGACTTAGCCACCAAGATCTCAAAGGTGGAAAACCAGTGCAAGAGCCAAAGGGGGCACAAACCTCCTTATGAGCAAGGAAGGTCTAGGAGCAATGAAAATAAACGTATCAAGGATACGCTATTAATCATTCTCCAAAAACTTCATCAACAAGATAACATGCTAGAGGTAATGAAGGAAAGTGTAGAGGTACTTAATCAAATGAGTGGCTCCCACTCAAGATCAATCAAGTTGATTGAAAACCTCTTGGACCGCGCATTACCTCATCTCTACCCAAGCAGTAAAGGCGGGTTACCTAGTGACACTAGGTATAACCCTAGAGACGACGTTTGACTGGTAGCTAACGTCGAGCCACGACGTTAAATACGGCGCTTCTTGGGAGGCAACCCAAGGTGTTAAATGCTTAAATTTCCTTTTACAAATAATGGTGTGTTATTGGTGCAGGTTTGAATGAGGAAAGTGGTGAAAAATACAAATTGGCTAGCAAAATGGTCAATCGGCAGACTGCTAAATAGGTCGGCAATTTTGACTTAGACCGCCATCTTGATCCCAAGAAATTGACAAGTCTGTAACAATAGGCGAGACAAGGGACCACTTGGTGATATGCCGAGTGGATCAACGATCACAACTAACGTCGTCAAACTAGCGCGAACAGGACGGTTTATAATTGCCAAAGTTCCTAAAATTTGAAATCCTTCACTTTCCCTCGTTTTAAATCTTCACAAATTCACACCAAGGTAGTATTTTCAATCTTCTTATATCCTACTAGTATTTTGGTTGAGTAATATGTGCTCTGAATTGGATTTCTTTGTTGCCTAGCTATTCAATCATATTTTAATCGGCATAAAAGGTTAGTTAGTCAAACCCCGATTTTACTTTCGAATAGTTTGAACTCTTTTCCAGTTATCGTATCTTATTGATGTGTGCTGGGCCTCTCTGCTAGGCTTAGAATGTCTATTTCAATTTGGAAATCAGGCCCATAGTGTTTTGAATGTCAGATGCCTGTATCTGTTGTGATGGTAATTGAATGAAGTCTCGTTGGGTTGTGCTTGCATGTTGTTTCGATTGTCTGGGTGAAGTCTTAGTAGCCCATGTTTGTGCTAAATGTCGAAAATTTGCTCAATAATAGAGAAGGTGACACCGCTCTTAACAGTACATATCGTCAGATAGCCAAATGCGGCAAGTCCGGGAGAAATATAAGTATTCCGGGGTGATGGGTAGTATGGGTCCTGTTCGAATTTTGTTAGTGCATGCCTTGATTTTCCTTTCGGATTTTGCGGGATTGAATTTGAGAAGATGGATTGAAAATGGGCACGTTAGACCATTCGGCGAGCTGGGTCGAGGTCGCTGAATCGTTCGGTTGTTCACCCAATATCTCCATCTTGCCCTTAGTATCAGGTCAAATTGGATAAAATTGTGACTTTCGGTGAGAAGCCATGGGTCGCTAAGCGCACTCGGCGACTCGCCGAAAGTACTCTTGACCGCATTTTGCATGCTACCCGAGAGATCTTTATGCACTGTAACTTTCAGCGGACAAACCCTTGCTAGCCAAAAGAGGTTTGGCGATTCACCGATCCACTTGGCGAACCTTTTTCCAGTAGATTGCCTGTGATTTTATTTTTCTTCCTTAACTCCTCCCAAATCTTTTGCAGGTATGACTAAACCCAACAAAGTTGGTAGCAGCACATAACCCCGACGCAAAGGAAAAGGGATCACAATCAATGAGGATGCAACTGCATCCATGCACAAGGCAGGCCACCAAAATTTCCACAACTGGTGGGAAATGCAATGGCAAGGACAAAACTGTTGAGCTATCAAATGCAAGTTCGGACAGTACTGGTTTTTACACTAATGACCCAACAACATATGATAGTGAGAGCATGGGTTTAGATGAAGATGAACTGATGGAGGCACAGAGGAAAGAGTTACGATCTAAACAAATGAACGACCCATCTCGGATCAGAAATCCTCGATCCACCACTCAAACTCCTCTTGTTTCAGAGCAGGCAATAGTACTGGTACCTCTAGTATAAGGCCCCCCACCTAAATCAACGAACATATTAAAGTCTGAGGGGCTGAGAACGATCATTGAGGAAAAATGGCTCTCCATAGATAGGGTGATCGATAAGTATCCCGAGATAATAGAATGCCTGAAATATCACAAATTTCAAATATTCACCAAACCCCGTGGCTCTTACATACCAAGTTGGGTTAGAGAGTTCTACAATGCATATAGTGCATTGGTACCTCAACGGAAGAGGTTGATGTCGTTCTTCAAAGCAGTTAACTGTGTGGCGTCAGAGGAAAGAAGGTAGCTTGTGACAGTGACGCTACCAACATAGCTTTAGGTATGTCCGATAAGATTAATGATCACTGCCAGCACTGAATCAGAACAAAGAAGCTGGACTAGATGAAAATGTGGTTAGCCCCGCTGATCTCAGATGATGAGGCTTTGAAATGGCTAGTAGAAGGATTTTCGATTGAAAAGAAAGATCTGAAGATAGCTACAAGATACTGGTTCAGGTTCATCAGCAGCGCAATGATGACATCCCAGAATTAGTCGATTATTCGCCTTGCCAAGGTAGCTTGCCTGGGTTGCATCATAGAGTAAGCGCGGATAAACCTAGGAGAAATCATCGCTTCAGAGATCCATATGCGTGCAAAACAAAGCCAGATATCTTTTCCTTTCCCAAAATTGATCACGAAATTGTGCAGAAGAGCTCAGGTGCCTAGAGATGCAAAGAAGGATGTGGAATTGGCTACCACCGCCTCCACTAATATCCGAAAGATCGAAGCCGAATATCTTAAACACCAAGCGAGAAAGAAACAGAAGGAAGTTGTGGCCACTGGATCCACACCTACGGAGGAATCTTCGCCCACTCTGGCCCCTAGGTCTTCAGGTATACCCGCTCCTTCTTCTCATTAACAGACTCCAGGTCCCTCTAATCTGTGATATCACACAGACCCACTGCTGCGGTTACATCTTGCAAACCGATCACTCAGGCATCCTTGATCCGGAAGTGACAGCTTGCTCAATCTGCTGATTTCTGGGCTGCCAACATAGAAAACTCCATTCCAGGAATGATTCAGGCTACCCTCGATGATGTTGTAACACCACTGAGCACTACTATTGATGCTCTGGCGGCCAGGATAGCCATGTGTGAGTGTGACCACGGAGCCACATAAGAGGCGACAAGCTTAAAGGCCGTTATTGCAGAGTTGAGGAGAGATATGGACAACCTTAAATCCACCGATGTGTCCATGATCTTTGGAACAATGTAGATTCCGGACGTGCCTGAGATGCCTCAGACCACCACTGGACATAGAGACGGAGCAAAACAGATAGCCGATCTTAACTTAGAGGAAGAGACTAGCGAAGAGATGTTTGAGGGAGCTACAACAGACAACATAGCCGAGACCGAAGAAATCATGATAGACGTTGTTGTGCAAGCCTCCTTAGCAAAGACTCCTGCTACTTGATCCAGTGGAGCTAGTCCTTCTAGAAGTCACTCCGGGCACTGATGCCCAAACAAATGGAGTGACTACTTAGCCAGGATCCCCTCTTTACCTCCCTCTTTGTCTTTCTTTATTCTTCCTTTAAAATTATGTGTTAATTGCGTCTGAGGACAAATTGCTTTTATTTGTGGTAGGGTGAGGCTCACCTTTTATGTTGATAATTGTGTTTTGTGTATATATTTGGGTTGTTCTATTTTAAAATTGTGTTTACACTTCTTTCTGTGGATTATTGAGCTCATGGCTCCCTTTTTGTTTTACATTACAAAAAAGATTTTGACCCTTCCGGAAAATTTTAAAATTTTCCAAAAATTTTTACCACCTCTCGTTTGTTGAAATGGTTGTTCTTTTGCAAAATTTAAGTCTCAGTTCCGATTAATACTGCGGACTTGAATAGTTCTCTCAATTGAACAAACATGAATGTGCGGCTACGACAAGACCAAATGAAGTTGCATAGACAAGTTGTGAACTCTTTGCATCTTGTTGTGATTAACAATTTATCAAATTGATTATCTTGTAATGACCGTTGCACACTAGCCAAAGTGTGTTGTCTTGTTTGACTTAAGTGTCGATGCCTTGTGTGATTAGCTTACTTTGAAGCATGCATAAATAAACATAGAATTTTCCCCGTTAGTCTGACTGATTTAGAAAGGTATGCTCTTGATATGATCTTAGGCAACTTTAAAGAGTGTGAGCCCAATATGACATATACCTCTTTTGTGGCCTACCCGTGAGCATGTGAAACTCTTTTGAACACCCTTTGAGCCTTACCTTTCTTTGGAAGAAACTTGATGAACCCTAGACCTTACTTGACCCACTACCTATAATCCTCATGATTTGTGGTTTAGTGAATAACCAACTGAGGCCAAAAGCCTAAGTTGGGGGTGTGGTAAAAAGGAAAATGAGAAGTCAAGAAGTGCAAGAAAAAGTATCTATAACCCATGGTATTGCAGAACAGAATGGAAACCCTCCAAAAATAAAAAGTTGTGAAATAAAAGTGCTGAAGGAATTGGGTTTCCAAGCAATACATGGAGAGTGAATAAATGGATGACTTAGAAGCACTAGAATAAAAAGAGATAAGCGAAGGAAAAAGGACGTTTTGAGAACACCACATCTCATGAGGATGAAGAGGTCACTAAGCCTAAATAACAATGCCTTTGCAATCAGCCCCATTACAAGCCTTGAAAAGACCTTTTTGACCTTGAGTAAGTCGAAACGAAAGTTAATTGGAAAATAAGGGCAAACCTATTGGTGAAAACATGCATTGTGTTCCTCTTTTTTAGTGTGAGTGTTGCATCTGATTCCTGATCTTAAATTGATTAGCCTCTGTGTGAGAATATGGAATCATTCTTTGTGTGAGGGCATTTAGATACTTTTGTTGAGCTTGAACTTACATTAGTAGAAAGTATTGTGAGCATGAGAATCTTTGGTAATGGTGTGTCACAACTTGAATATTTGAGTACACAATTGAATCTTCGCATAAGTAGTTTGAAGTCTTGTTGTGTACGTTCATGATTGAGTCTTGTGTAACACTGTTTGAGACACCCTTTTTGAACAACTGAACTTAAGTTTGCTTGAGGACAAGCAAAAGTTTAAGTTGGGGGTGTTGATGAGTCGACAAATTGGACTCATTTAGGGCTATATTTTAATAGAAAATGTGTCCTTAAATGCTTATTTTATCTCAATATTTGATGAAAACCTCTAAGTTTCAGGTATTTGAAGCTTGAAGGAAAGCATGGACACTACTTCGCAAAAAGGAACGAAAAGGCTGAAAAGAACAAGAAAATGAAGGCTTGTGGATCGCCAAGCCCACTTGGCGAATCACCCAAGGGTCTCACTTTGCCTTTTGTTCCAGTGTGTTGAGCCCTAAAGGGAAGGATCAAGTCGGCGGAAAAAGGGAGCAGTCGGCACATCAGCGAGGAGTTCAGCGAAGCAGTACTATGTCGCCCAATGACCCAGAGCACGACGGTGCCGAAGGATGGTGCAAGACAGCGTGAACTACACCAAAGGGCGAATTTTCAAGTTGATCGGCGATTCCGACTAATGTCGCCGAATGGTTCGCCGCAGCACTGATTTTTTAAAATTATAAATACTCGTTAAGATTTATAGTTTAAGAAGAGATTTTAGTATCAGATATTTTCAATAGTGAACAATATAATTTTAGTACTTTTTATTTTTACTCTCAAGTTGTAAGGGTTTGAAGACTTGAAGAAGAAAAGTGTTTCATCTCTTCCAATTTGGAAGCGGGTCTCTTGGATTCTTCTTTCTTTACTCAATCAAGACTTATTTCTCTATACCCATTTGATTTCAACATCGTTGAAGGTATAAATTTCTATATCTTGATGTGTGGCTAAAAAACCCCATTCTTGGGGTGTGATTTAGCAAATATGTGTTTATATTATTGGTGGGTCTTGCTTGCTGATAGGTTAGATGTATTTTAATGGTGATTTCACCTAGTGGTTGTGGTTTAATTTATTGGGTTTGTAGTTGCAAATACAAATCCAGCCATGTGTTTTCAGCATGCCCGAGAGGGAGGTCGCGAAACCAAGACAACTAGACTAATGGCCTAAGGAGTGAGTCGACATGAGGCTCAGCCCAAGAGGGTGAGCCCTAGTCCCATATCCGAACACTCAGCTCGAGAGAGTGAGTGAGTTAAGGCATAGGCTGGCCTTCATGCGGCAAATGGGTGTCCGAGAGGAACGCATTTAAAACGGGGTAAGTTGCCCGAGATGGAACTTATTTCCATCTAAAGCTTAGCCTAGTCACTATTATCTTGAAAATTTCCTATTGAAAGCATGTACCCAACTATTATTCCAACTTGTATTACGGTCACACCACAAGAACTCTTCCCCACACTTTATTTTCTTGTTGTTTTTGCTGTTTTTGCTATACTTATGACAAAACCCTCAAATTGTTATTTGTCACTTTTGTGTCCCCCTGTTTAATTTACAATGTTTTTAATCGTTAATGTCTTTAGCTACGACTAGTTTGAACTAGATTTTATTTTTCTATTAATTCTCGAAACCACTCCCTTGGGACTCGACCCCAACTCATGGTTGAGTTATTATACTATTACACGATCATAGAGACTTGCATTGGAAGTTGTGTCATTGAATACGCAAACATCACCCTTTATCCTCTAAGGTTCTGATACACTCTAGCTTCAACTTATTTCCCCTTGAGAGACCATCTTCGGTTTGAGGTTTGGGTTGTGTACTCCTTAGCTTTGGGAGGCTCTTATTGGTTACCTCGAGGCTCTCTACGGTTCGAGGTATGGGCTACGCCTTGTCTAGCTCTTGACTCGATGTGACTTGTTCTTAGTAGATTTAGCTATTATATGCACCTATCGGACTAATGGGGTATGATCAGGTTCTTACTAAACTTGCCTATGCGTGTATCTTTTGTGCTAATGGGGATAAGTTAGGTTTAGTTAGTTGGACTTAGTTCTTTTTCTAGTTATTAGTACAATCGTGTGCATTTCTTTTAAATTCCACTCTGACCTCTATTATGTCTATATTTTATCATTTCATATAGCTTTTACTTTTCATGATTAGTCGGCCTATGATACCCACTAAGTACATGTTGTTTTGGTACTCATGCAACACTCTGCATGTCACGCCTAGAGTTTACACCTTACACATGGCCTGCACTCAAGAACCATTGTTGATCCCCAAGGCAAACCATCATCATGGCTCACTAAAAGAGGAAAACTAACTGGAGCAAAAATAGGCTTAAAACTGAATTAAATTCATTAAAACTCAAATACACAACTTTGGAAAGTCTGGAAAGTATTCAATAGCAATAATTATAGTTTATAAAACAACTCAAAAGAGGGTAAATACATAAATACTCCTCAACTATAACTATCTATGAAGCCTCTACTATTAAAGAAGATATCGGGACAAGACCACAATAGCTCAAAACTACTAAACTGAAAGTAAACGTGAAGTCCTCAAGAATACAAAGAGGCTCACCCAAAAGCTAACTAGACTGTAAAGTGATCTCAACGAAGCGTTTGTTGATAATCCTCAACACATGTATCTACATCATAAAAGGATGCAGGTCGAATGACATCAGTACATTGAATGTACAAGCATGTAAGTGGAAGACTGAAAGTAATAGTTAATTGATCTGACAATGTTAGAAGAAATAATCACCTCAACTCAACTCAAACAAAGTAACAATGATAGATGCAATACTTAAAACATTATAAAGTAGGACATAAAACTCAATGATTTATAAAAATACAATAAAATACTCTTTATTCTTATTTGGGAGATTCTCTAACTGACAACAATCACTATGAGCTACGTGATGATATAGCGTCTCACCCACGCTACTAGAACTATACTTTACCTTGTCAGGGTTTAGAAAACCTCAACTAAATGGATCTACTAATCTCTGTCCGAAGGCACTAAGGATTCATCTAAAAATTATGAGGATGTTAAGTTAACTGGACTCATTCGTATATCGGTCCCCAATACTACACCCAATAATATATATATATAAACACACACACACTCATTCTCAATGTATAAGACATAATGTTCCTCTGATTTGATATAATTACTCAAACTATCCTCTTAAAAGAGGTAAGTTCTCTAAAATATCTTTGAACTCATAAATTCATTTAGAAATCAAAGTTTTTTATTTTCTCAAAATAATGTTCTCTTTCTTCATGTAAAAATGAAACATTTGGGAAATACATAGTTCCCTACTCTTTCTCAAACTCATCTTTACTTCTTCAAAAACTCAGTTTAAAACTCTAATATTGACTTTAAAAGATTCTCAAGATTTATAACTCAAAAATAAGGTTCATGATGAATTATAGACATGAACTAATCAACTCAATAACAATAATAACAATATGAAAACTCAGTACACAGAACTCAAGGACTCAAGAACTCAAAACTCAACGATATTACTCATCTCAAGAATACTCACTTCATAAGGTTCATGCGGAAACTATGGACATGAACAAATCAACTGAAGGATCTCAACATCAATACATACCACTTAATACTCAAAACTGAAGGACTTAGTTCAAATCTTTAGTTAATTGCAAAAAGATTCTCAAACTTGACTCAAAAGGATCTCTTGAAATTTTCTTTTAACTTTACTTTAATTTGAAATTTAAAATAAGAGATATTATAAGGATATTTAGGATCTCTAAAGGATTAATAAAGACTGTAAGAGTTAAAATCAAGAAGAAAGAAAATACATGAATTGAAAGAACACATACGGGTAGAAGAACGGGGTAGAAAGGTGCCTGACGACTCTGATGCAGGGTGCAGAGCGCTAGACCTCAATGTACTGGGGTGCTTTTGGGGATCACTGCAGGTGTAGGGTGCCAGCCTTCCTGGTGCCTTGGCCCACCCCAAACCCAGAACTCCGACGCATTTTACTACTCAATTTCTGGTCCTAACTCATATAGAATTGATTAGTTTCTTCAAAATCCTAAACTCACACACCCAACACAAATTCATTGAAATTCCACCCAAATCCAATCAAGAAACACCACTCATTCATAAGACCCTCACCTCAAGGACTTAAAACGTTCATTGTTAAAAAAATTGGGCAAAACTCAAGAACTACTCAAGAATCCTTATATTAACGATTTCATGGATGAATTTATGGAAGAATTACTTGATTGGCATGAGGAAGAACAAGTCCATCACTATGGGAAAACCCAAATACATGGAAAGAGCGGTCATAATCCTTCATGATACCTTTTTGATACATTACATAATGATACATATCTAATACATGACATATCATGATACCTTTCCTATATATGATGTATGATGACACCTTTTCGATACAAATTATATGATAATATAGTAGATACATTAAAGAAATCACATACGTATTTGATACTTTATGTTTGGATGATTATCCTTCTACAACAGTTCTGTCATTGGACGAAAATATACATTTATACACTTACCGTTAATAATATTTACCTTCTATGTATAATCACAAAAAGTGCAAATTTAGGGAAATCTCTAATATAAAATTGAACAAATTAAAATTAAGTCGGGCAAACTTGGTAGAGTAATGGCATGGGAGAGAAACATCGATAATATAGGTGACACATTTTTTTAGTCAAAATACACTAATTATGTGTGAATTATGAAATTGGATATAATCATGTAAATTTTCTATTCAGATAACATGGTAGCTTTGTAAGGTAATTATTTTAATGTAGGATTTTAAAGAGTAAATCTAAGACTTTTGTTTTCCTAGTTGTGTCAATTTTCCAATAATTATTGGGTCAGGTCCAACAATAAGTTGATTAGCCCATTAGTGATCCTTAACCCAAATCCTATGTGTATAAATACACCATTATAGGTGTAGAAAAAGAGGGTTTCTTCCCACCACATTAAATGGTTAGCGTTATCTATCCAAAACATAAATCATTGGTCTACATCTTCTGAGGACATTGGACTCTGGATAAAGGAAATTCATTCGATTTGTGCAGGTTTTCAACAATCAACAACGCAAATACTGATAGTTACGGATTCACTTCTATAGAGAATAATCTTGTAAGTGTTCTAAACTAATATATACCAACTGAAATACTAAAAAAAGAAATAGAATTTGCTTTATTGATTAGTTGGTCATCCGAGAAATTAAATTCATGAATATAACAAAGGAAAGTCGATTTTCCATTGTTGAAAACCTTTGTGAAAAAATGATTATTTAACTTCAATTGAATGGTTTGTGTTATATAATCTGAAAATGGACAAAGGGTATTTTTTTGTTAAAATGACAAAGGGTATTTTTTTGTTAAGAAGATAATTTTTTTACTACTTATTTTTATAAAAATTTTAAAATAGTTACAAGATGTATTATATATAATTCATGTCAAATAAAATAAAATCAAATAAATTAAGATGAAAAAAAATATGTTTTTTGACTTTGTTATGACTTTTAATAAATTCTATACCAAACACAAAGTGAAAAATAATCCCACCATCCTTGTTCCTTTTGAAGCTAAAGAAAGATTTTGTTAAGTCATAAATTGCACATAATATTTATCCAATTTAGACGATGAAGATTATTTTTTTCATTTTATATGAAAGTGATAATAAACACCATTTTTTTCACTTTACAAATGAATTAAAATATTATTTACATTTGTAGAAATTTTTTTGATGTGCCACATATTCTATGTCATTTCTTGTTTATCTACCATAAGGAAAAAAAATTCACCCCCTTGATCACATTTGTTTGTTTCATTCTATATTCGTGTATGGACTTTTTATCAATCTTTGCTACTGTAACGATCTGATCCATCGTTATTCAAAAGACACCTTGTGCAAGTCCCAAAAATTCTTGAAATATGTTGAAAATTTAAAGATTAACTTATACAAAGAAAATTTAAGAATTCGAATGGATCCAAGCTTACGCCAGCCCACCCTAATGGAAAGTCTCCCACTATGGTAGCACCACAATAGCATCTACATGGCTGCTATAGCTGGGCTGGAAAAATCAGACCCTAGAACAGAGGTAAGAAAAGAGAAGATCAATCATCTTAGGTTTGGCCAAATTAAAAAAAAAATTGTTGCTATTGTAGAACTTAATTCAATTTTGATAGACCTAGAAGTTGTGCACATCCTCTAAAGTGAATTTAGTGAATCTTACGTGATATGTGACTACAACAATCATTAATATTGAAAGATAATGCATATGATTGATGGAAACTGATATATTTTTTTGGGTATTCTAGCACTTTAATTTTTCGTTTTACATAAGATCTTTAAAAAATCAAATTTTCTACTAGAGGAAACACAAAATTGAGGATGATGATGATGCAATATTAATGGAAGTTCTAATATATTTTACCGCCCTTAATGAAGTAAAAGCCGATGTTTTGGAGGTAAGCTTTTGAAAAAATTCTCCACTTACGATTTGTTTAATTTATTTTCTTTTAAGTCATGTACAAAAAAATTTTGATGGTTGTTTGAACAAAATTTTAATGTTAATCGTGTTATGTAATAAAGAGAAATTCTCTAATTCAAAATGTGAATGCATATTTTTGAATAATAAGATGTACATGAATCTTTGAATATACATTTCAATATTAAGTTAATGTAATAAGATCTAAATACTAAATAATAACACTATTTATTATTGTACATCTGATTATAAAAAAATCTATATTAAAAAAATTAATAAATATAAAATTTAGGAGAAATGGATAAAAAGACACTTTTTTTAACTTTTATTAGGCAAAACTCGATTATGGAAGAATATATGATTCATGGAATAAATTTCAAAAGATTCAATAGATTTCTTCTAGGAAAAAACAAGTTTGAATGATAATGATAGCGATCGAAAACCTTTGTTTTACCTGTTGATCAGCGTGTGTACAGAAAAATAAGAAAACTTTGTGTTTTGTTCAGCTCACTCGATAAATGTCAAAAAATATGTTAACAAAAATATTCAGATGAGTTAAAGCACCTTCCGTAAAGTATGAGTGTGTTACAACAAATCTAATTAGAATATAGGTGTCATTTAATCCATTTTCCCTAAAATTAAATGAAAACATACTACATCAACAAAATATTTCAAAAAATATATATGGTGATTGTGATGGCTATAGTAATGGTGGTTATGAATGTCAATTGAGGATTGTACGTTGACTAATAATGGTGTGTGGATAGTAGACATATTTCTAATGGTTGAAGTAAAAGTTAATGAAAGTAGTTTGGTGGTAGTTGATAGTTGTATGATTTGCTGATTGATGTCAATAATAATTGTAATAGTACATATGGTTAGTGTTGACTGATTGTAATGATTGATAGTGATGATGGTTGAGGATAGTAATTGTAAGTTGTTGATGGCGCTGTTTAATAATGGTGGACAATGATAATGATAATCGATAATCGAAGGAGTAAGGCGATATCGGTGAATTTATGAAATTTGTGAAATTCATGCTAAGAAATGATAAGTCTTTTGTGAAAACTTTCTTCCATATGCTATTTAACACCTCGACTTACCATAGTTTCACACGAATGGACTGATTCATCAATATATAAAACAACCTATGACATGACTAGGCTATCTCAAGTGATCGGTCTTTTCTTATTTCATCCCTCTAAAAGATGTATACAATTTTTTTGTTGACTAAAATTGATAGTTATATTAATAATATTTGCATAGAGGCATTTCACGTACAAGTGCAATGGTTATAACATAGAGGTTTTCTAGTTTGGAAATTAATTACAAGTACTAGTCAGATGGATCTAAGCTTTTCATGATTTTTTCGCGGAGGAGATCAATCATCTTAGGTTTGACCAAATGGAAAGAGAAATAACATTCCGATGGTGGAAATATATTTAATTTTTTATAAATGCAGAGGTTGCGATCACTTTAATCAATTTCCTTAGAAAGTGAGGCTTTTAAAATTGATTTTTTTCCAAAAAAAAATAATTTTTTTAGAAATGAAATTCTGATTTAGGATGAAAGTTTTCATCTCACATCCAATTATTTAGTGAATCTTAAGATATGCATAAGCACAACCATCACTGATCTTGCTATGAAATTTGATTGAAAGTTTTATATAAGGTGTTGTCTAGCAATATAGGTAGAAGTAGAAGTTAGTCATTTTTTTCTATAATATAAAAGAAGTTGAAAAAACAAAATAGAATAAATCATAGAAACAGATACTACCATTAAGAAGAAATAGATTACATCGTATTGTGCTGGCCAAACCATGATCCTTTAAAATTTAAAATGTTGATACTCCAATATCTTGTGTGTATCACGTGATGTACAAAATATTGATGCTCCCCACTTTATCCAAATAATTACCCTTTGAGAATAGATCTTGGATATTTTTGGATTTCATAAATACAACTTGTTTGGTTGTAGAATGGGATGATACAAAAAAATATGCATTACGTGCATACTTATACATTTGAATAGAGAAGACAAAACTTGATCATCAAAAATACTTCTCATCCAGTGGTTCAATTATCAATTACGTAAGTTCTCTTTTAAATAATATACATGTTTTTCTGTAAACAAAATTTATTACGTAAGTTTCCTCTTATGAGATTTTGACAAAATAAATATTTAATAATTGTTGGCAAACAAGTCTACAATCATATGTAGACAAACAAAATGTTTAGATCTGTCACGACCCAGACCACCGTGATTGGCACCCATACTAACCTTTCGGTGGGAGAACCATTAATACTAATTAGCTAACAAACTTTAATCAAAAGACTAAGGCATTTAAGTTACGGAAGCAAGTTTAAATGTTAAGGAAAGAAATAGGGAGTTCCCATAAACTCCAACAAGGGTCTAATAACTAAACAAATGCAGAAATACTACCTAGAACCTGAAAGTCAGTATACCAAAACTCTAACAAGATCCATAAGTCTAAACAAGAAGGTAGGTACAACCCAAACTAACGTACTAACAACTAACTAGAAAAGTCTAAGTCCGAAATGTGGACTTAAACAAAAGAAAACTCATGGCAGCCCGAAAGAACTGGCTCACCCTTGAATACGAACGATCACTGATCTTCTAAACGAGGTCTGTTAGTAGCCACCTGAAGATGCCATGTAATCAACAAAAATAAGAGCAAGTGCAGTATTAGTAAACAACCACAGTGTAGTGGTAGGATCACACGGCTATCCCACTAAGTGCAACATACATAAGTCAATACAACAATACAGTAACATGCATACACCGAACATATACAATATCATTAACATTTACAACAATGAACAGTTTCATTATTCTCAATTATCACAGTTATATCAAGTCATTGGTCCTCTCATGAAACCCAAACCCAAATTGTTAGCATACCGGAACATGGCACCAGATCCAATGATTATGCAGGAACGTAGGAACCGATCCCATAATTATCCGGAACGTGGCAACCGATCCAAGTTAGTGTGTCGGAACGCAACACCTGATCCATTCAACAAGCCACAATCACAATCACCAAGTACATTCTCATAATCATACAATCAAGTCATTATTCATGGCATTCATTATTCATATATCCTCATTTACAATTAATGTGATAAATAATGCAACATTCGCACACATACATGTATTATAATGAAGCAAGAACAAACATACATCACACAATCATAGAATCACAATCATCAACTACCTTGAACAAAGCTTGAATACCCTAAGAAATTTGATTCTTCCCTTTCCGGATTCGTTCCACTTGTTCTTGGTCTACAAACAATTAATATAATACGGGAATCAATAAACGATAACTAATTACCCGAATTACTAACAATCCCATCAAACCTTAGATCCAACCCTTGATCCCAATATCCAATTAGGGTTGTTTCCACCATAAATTCTAGATCAAAACCCTCCACCATCGATAATTACCAATTAGATTACGTTCTACGGATCGAAAAATGGATTTGGGGAGTTAAACCTTTTCTTTAGCCTCAAGAATGGTGGAAAACGGTCAAGAAGTCTCATGGGTTCGTTCCTTCACTCTCAAGTTCAAAAATTGCAGAATAAAATATTTTTGGGGTTTATTTCCAATTTTAAGTCACGTCTGCCCTACCACAGCGACCTCAACCAGCTATAGCGGCCCTGCCCTGGCGGCAGAAAATATCGTTATAGCGGCTTGCATGAAATAGTGGGTAAAATAATAATTCCAAAACCCCCATTTCACAACACACCTCTAACCAAACGACACTCCGAATATACAAGTTCACGCCAAGGTCAGTTTCGGGTTTTCTACTCACCCAAATTCAATTTCGTAAAGTCGTACGGATTCCTTAACGTGTTAGCTATCTACTCATGTAATCAAAATCATATTTAAATCACCTAATTTCTACCAGATTTACCTAGACCTTGATCTCCTCGATGAACGTGGCCCTTACCTCAATGTTACCTAACACCCCACCTTTTTCTGAGATGTCCAACCGCATGAATTTAGACTCCAAGGTGTGAATTTCCTTAGCCAATGATCGCTTGGTTACACTCAAGAAAGATAGACTACCCATACCCACCATTTTTCGACTCAAAGTGTCTGCCACAACATTAGCCTTACCCGAATGGTATTGAATAGTCACATCATAATCCTTGAGTAACTCCATCCACCTTCGTTGTATCAAATTCAGATCCTTTTTAGTGAACAAATGCTACAAACTACGATGATCAGTAAACACCTCACACTTAACACCATAGAGGTAATGCCGCCAGATCTTAAGAGCAAACACTACTGCTGCCAACTCCAAATCATGCGTTGGGTAATTCCTCTCATGCACCTTCAATTGACGCGACGCATAAGCTATAACATTCTTATCCTGCATCAACACAGCATCCAAACCAGAATGTGACGCATCATAATAAACAATAAAATCCTTACTTTCAACCACTAATGCTAGAATAAGTGCGGTGGTCAAGAGAGTCTTGAGCTTTTGAAAGCTCTCTTCACATTTTTCAGTTCATTCAAATGGTATCTCCTTTTTGGTCAAGTGAGTGGCAATAGAAGCAAAGTTCTTCAAAAATCGACGGTAGTAGCTAGCAAGCGCCACAAAACTCCTAACTTCAGTCACATAACTTAGTCGAACCCAATTCTTAACTACCTCAATCTTTTGAGGATCTACCATTACCCCTTCTTTCAAAACGAGATGCCCAAAAATGCAAATGAAGTCAACCAAAATTCACACTTAGAAAATTTCGCATACAACCTTTGTTTCCTAAGAACACCCAGAAAAATACTAAGATGGTCGGCATGCTCTTCCTCACTTTCCGAATATACCAAAATATCATCAATAAAGACTATAACAAACGAATCAAGAAATGGTTTGAACACCCCATTCATCAAACTCATGAAAGCTGCAGGGGCATTAGTCAAACCAAAAGACATAACTAGGAACTCATAGTGCACATGGCAGGTCCTAAACGCCATCTTAGGCACATCCTCAGGCCTAATTTTTCATTGATGGTAACCAAACCTTAGATCAATTTTAGAGAAAACTAATACACGTTGCAATTAGTCAAAAAGATCATCTATTCGAGGCAGTGGATACTTGTTCTGAATGGTGACCCTATTCAATTGATGATAGTCTATACACATCCTCATATTACCATCCTTTTTCTTAACAAACAAAATTGGGGCACCCCACGAGGAACCACTAGGATAAATAAATCCCTTATCAAGAAGCTCTTGGATTTGAGCCTTAAGCTTTCTTAATTCCGCCTGAGTCATGCGATATGGAGGAATAGAAATAGGACTAGTACAAGGTTCCAAATCAATACAAAAATCTATATCTCTATCAGGAGGAATACCAGGCAAACCAGTAGGAAACATTTCTCTAAATTCTGACACCACAGGAATAGACTCAATAGATGGAGACTCAACCTCAACATCCCGAATATGAGCCAAATAAGCCAAACAACCATGCCCTACAAGTTTCCTATCCGAATGGAGAATATGATCTTAGCTTGCTTAGGGTTGTACTCCCCTTCCCACTCTAATTTTTCCCTTCCCTGAATTTCTAGAGTTACAAACTTAGTATTACAATTTAACACAGCATAATAGGGGGGCAACCAAGTCATGCCTAAGATAATATCAAAGTCAGTCATATCCAAAATCACCAAATCAGCCTAAGCCTGAAAACCCATAAAGTAAATAAGACAAGAACGAGGGACATGGGTGACTATGACTGACTCTCCAACTGGGGTAGAAACATGGATAGGAGCATCAAGTATATCACAAATCATATCAAAATTTGAGGCAAATCGCACGGATACATAAGAATAAGTAGAACCCGAATCAAATAACACATTAGCCATCCAGTCACAAATAAGAATAATATGTGTTATCACCGCATCAGATGCCTCCACCTTGGTCTTGCTTGGAAAGGCATAACACTGAGCCCTATCATCGTGATGGGCTACTCCCTGCCTAGCTGCACTGCGCCTCTGCCTGCGTTACCATTTCCTCTACCCCCACGATCTCGTTGATTACCTACTCATCCACCTTGTGGATGCCCTCGACCATTATTACTATTTTTCACGGGTACCACTGCTTTAGTCTGCTGCTGCGCAGACTCCATCATGCGTTGGTGGGGACAATCTATCCTCATGTGCTCATGTTCTCCACAGTTATAGCAAGTACGATAGAAGGATGGCCTACTACCCGCTGATGGTGCAACTCGCTAGCTATCCTGAATTAAAATATGAGGTGGATTTCCCGAGTAATTACCTGTAGAGGCGGGCATAGCAGACTGAATTCGCTTGGCTGCAAGCGTTGGCCTTCCGTACCCCCTGGAGTAAGAACCCTAAAAGCTACCCGAGTACTTGACCCTTTTTGCCAATGCCTTAGCCTGACATTCTCGCCTCACCCCCTCCACTTTCTTCACAAAGTTTGTTACCTCATTAAAACATTTTCCTGCAGAGGTCATATGAACAGACAATACTTGTAACTCAGAATTTAGTCCCCTAATAAATAATTGGATTCTCTGTTCCTTTGTAGTCACCAATTGAGTAGCATATTTAGCCAAAGCATGGAACTTGGCCTCATAACAGCCACAGTCATACCACCTTGCTCCAAACCCAGGAGCTCATCCTTCTTACGATCTCTTCCAGTCTAAGGCACATATTTTTCTAACAAAAAAGCATGAAACTATGTCTAAGAGAGTGGGGCTAATGTAAAAGATCGTCATTCCACATAAGCTCTCCACCTTTCGAATTGAGACTCGAACCATCCTTTGTTGTTAGTAGGATTATACCGAGGAAATTAAAATTTCTTGAGTGTGAAGTTCACTAGATGTAGCACCTTGAGTTCCAAGAAGAACTAAAGAGTTAGGTGGGCTACAAGTTACCCAGTGAAAGGTATTTGAATTATCTTTCCAACGCCGCTGAGTTTGCTAAGTTTTGAGTTCGGATGAATCAAATATGACCTTTTGAAGTCAAGTTGTCCAGTTAAGGAAAGCTATCCGAAAATAGCAAGTGGTATTTTTGTCTTTTCCTTACCCAATAAAATTTAATTCATTTTTAGTAAGGTTTTAAGAGTCTAATCCTATTGGGTTCAGTTTTATAATCCAAATATACACCTAGGGATTTAGTTGAGAGTTTAAGAAGAGAAAAGAAGATAAAAGAGGAGAAAAGAGGAGAGGGTCAAGCGTTCGTCGAGATTCTTGCGTGTTGTTGCAGATTTTAGCCATGGGTTTGATCCCTAAGAGGTATGTAAGTCTCCATAGTGCTGGTTTAGTTCACCCACACTCCAATCATGTTATTTTTAGCGAAATTTCATTCTTGAAGTTGAAAGATTAGGGTTCTTGATAGGTGTTCTTGAAGTGCATTCTAAATTGTGTTGGGGTTTTGATGATTTTTGAAATGAAATTAAGTTATTTGAGTGTTTCTTTGAGTATATTAGAGTGTAATTATGCTAAGTAATTGAATCCAAGTGATTGGGAAAGAAACCGTTCGATTCTAGGAGAGTTAGGGTGAGAAAACAAGCAAAGAAAGTCATCGAAGTTTTTTGGGTTGGGGCCTGGCGCCTCACGCCAGCCAGAGCGCCCCAACCACTTCTCTAAATTTTAAGTGTTGGCTCCCTGCACCACTCAGAGCACCAGGGTTGCCTGCCTCCACCCGTTCTTCATCATTTCATTTGTTTGAGTTCTTTCAAAGGGTACCTTTACTCCCATTTGATTCTAAACTACTTCTAAACACCTAGACATCATTTTTAACATGAATCATAACCTTGAATTCATAATTCAAATTCAAGGTAGAGTTAACAGTTAAGTTTTGAGAATTTTTTTGAACATTCTAAGAAAGTCCCTTTGAGTCCTTTTAAGGAGTCTTTTACAACTTCTAGTAACTTGTTTCAAGACTCGAGCAAGTGAATATGAGAATGATGAGAATGAATTCATGAGTCTCTTTGGTCATCACGAGATCCTTCATATCATGAACCATAACTCTTGAATTTATAATTCACATTCAAGAGAGAGTTAAGAGTCCGTTCAAGAAAGACTTTGAGTTCAATTGTGAATCCTTTAAGATCAACTATTCATTTGAACTAAGTTTTGAGGAAGTAAGTAAGAGAATGAGAAGAGTCGTATACATGAGTACCATGTAGTTATGTAGACCTTCGAGTCGAGTCATTCATGCCCATAAATTTCCGCATGGACTTCATAATTTGAGTATTATTGAGAGAAGTAGTGTCTTCAAGTTCTAAGTATTGAGTATTAAGTTCCTAATCCCCTTTGAGATTATATTTTGAATCATGGGACTA
This sequence comes from Solanum acaule, assembly GCA_036250505.1. Lineage (NCBI taxonomy): Eukaryota > Viridiplantae > Streptophyta > Magnoliopsida > Solanales > Solanaceae > Solanum > Solanum acaule. The sequence continues at coordinate 5,091 of JAJOOR010010331.1, read as the reverse complement.
TTACATGTTACCAATGAAGTCCTTGAGTTAAATTTTTCATGCCCATAATTTTGCATGAACCCTATAAGCTATAAGTCGAACAGTCTTGAGATGAGAAATATCTTTGACCCCTTGAGTTGAGTAGTTCATGCTAATAATTCCACATGAACTCTCTAAGTGGAGTATTCTTGAAATGAGTAGTATCATTGATGTTATTGAGTTCCAAGTATTGAGTTCTATCTATGGTTATTCAAAACCTTGCATTGAGTCATTCACGTCCATAATTCGGCATGACACTATTTTAAGAAGTCTTTTTACAAATTCTTTTAAAACATGTTTTAAAGACTTGAGCACTGAGTTGAGATAGAGTGAAGTTGAGTTCATTTTCTTTAAAATGATATATAGGAACTAAGTATTCCCAAGAGTAAATGTTTTTACATTTAAGATGAGAGGAAACTGAGATTTCCAAAAGAGTTTTGAGCAGTTTGGTATGACTATAGAGTATGTCATCAATGTTTAAGCAGTATGGTATCTAGATATACCATCAATGTTTATGCAGTATGACTTCCCAAGTCATCAATGATCAAATTAAAAAATGATTTTGATATGTTTTTGGGAAAGTGTTTTTAAGAGCAGATACCTCTTTTAAGAGGGTAGTTTGAGCAATTATCTCAAACCAGAGAAAGAGTTATGTTTTAAAATGTATGAGCTAAGTATATTTTGGGAGTAGTATTGAGCACCGATATGAGGACGTGAGTTCATAATAACTCAAGTCTCCATAAACCATGTAGTCGTTATGGGTAGAAAGGATCATAATTTTTAGATGACTCCTTAGTTCTTTTTAGCATAGACTAGTGAATCCACTTATTTAAGGTGTTATATATGACGGCAAAGTATAGGACAATTCTGGCAGCGTGGTCAAGACGATGTATCATCACTTAGGCTCATAGTGCTGGTTGTCGGTTAGAGAAACTCTCACAAAGTTATATTGCACTTTTATATACACACTGATCATTATTGTATTTTTCAATACATTGAGTTGCTATCTACAGTTTTACAGCTTTCCAGATATATTGCATCTTTTACTATTGCTTTATCCTCGAGTATCATGAGTTGAGTATTTCAAGTTGAGTATTCTTGAGTTGATCTGTGTTTTATTGTGTCGAGTACCTTATTGTTGAGTTTCACTGAGTTGAGAATCTTATTACTGAGTTGAGTATCTTATCCTTAAGTACTTCTGAGTTGAGTAAGTTTGAGTAGTTCTGAGTATCCTTGAGTATTCCTTGAGTTGAATAAGTTTCAGAAGAGGTAAGTGTGTTTCCCTTTTTTCAAGTTTCAAGCTTATGTTATGCTTTAGAATTCCCCTTACATGCTCATTCATTCCACGTACTAAGCCATTAGGCCTGCATCCTTTCATGAAGCAGAAACAGGTATTCAGGGTCATCAACAGGACCTTCGTTGATACCACATGGAGTTTGAGTTAGCTTTGGTAAGCCTCCTTGCTTCAGAAGGATTTCATTTACTTTTCAATTTATCACTTGTTAGGATGTCGTGGGTCTTGTCCCGACTTCCATATTTGTTAGTTTGAGGCTTCATAGATAGATAGTAGAGTTTGAGAAGTCTGTTTTATTTATCTTATTAAGTATAGTAAAGACTTGAGTTGCCAATTGTTTGCTAGTTGAATATTCTATTTATATTCAGAGTAAATCATTTTAGTTAAAGCTTTGTATTTGAGTTTCATGAATTATATTCAGTTTTTAAGCTTTTGCATGTTTAAGTTTGTCTTCCGCTTGTAGGTAGCCAGGATGAGGGTTCGCTTGGGGACCAACAATGGTTCTCAAGTGCCAGCCACGTCTAGGGTGTATGCTCGGGTCGTGAGAAACTTGGTATTAGAGCACAGAGTTCATGTGTCCTAGGGTGTCTATGAAGCCGTGTCAAGTAGGATCTTATTTTTGGTTGTTAGGTCCCCACTTCAATAAATAGGTGACTACAGACATTTAAGAAAAGTTTTCCTTCTTTCGTACTCTTAATCGTGCAATAGAGCTATGTCATAGAGATTTATTAATACTCCTGCATTTCTCATATTCATTCGACTACCCATCATACTAGAGGTGGTTGAAAGTAAAGCTTAAAGATCCTTATGGATGAGTTACTCTTAACAAAATCTTGAGGAAGTCATGAAACTTCAGAGGGGCTTGGGAGAATCAAATGAGTGAGTTAAGTGTTGAGTTTCAGAGTAATGCCTTTATATGAATCGTGTGTTGAGCTAAAAGTGAGTTGTACTCTCTTCTCTAAGCCTTGTTTCAGCTGAGATCCTTATGAGGAAGTATGTTTAGAGCTTGGGTAGTATTTTCACCCTAAAAGGTAGTAGAATGACGAGATCATGAGTAGTAGTAGTGAAAGAGCCCAAAGTTAGAGGAAAGTATATAGAGGTTTGGTAATCTAAGTAAGGGAGATAGTTTTTTGACAAGCTATGCTACTATAGTCATGCACCTATTAAGTTATTAATAAAGAGTTTTCCCTTATGGGTAGACTAAGAAGTGGTGAGTTGGAAAGATTTCCATCATAGGAAGTAGAGTGTGTTTTAGCTTGAACGGAGTTTGCGATGAAGTATCATTGTGTAGGTAATGACAAAATGTAAGTGTTGAATAGAAGAGCAAAAGTATTCATAAAGTGATAGATCTAAGCTAAGCTTATGATTTGTTTGAGAGGGTTATGATGTTTATAAGGTTATAGAACTAATCGAGTAATGACGTATAGTATAGTAGGCGAGCTTGAATTTGAGATGAATGTCATGATCCAAAGAATGAAAACATAAGGGTGATGATGTTAGTCTTGAGATTTGATCTAGAAGACTTGACATAGGGTAGGTGAGAAATTGAGATAATAGTTGCAATAAATATGAGTGGTACAAGTGAGAGACTTTAACCTTTAGAGAAGGGCAGTGAAGTGTAGCTAAGTCACAAGAGTAACAAGAGCATTAAGAGGTGTACCGAGATAATTTTCCATGTGTGCCTAGATAGAATAATTGAGTTGTCAATGTTGAATTCCATATCTTTCAAGTGTTAACTTTAAACCTAAGGGGGGGAAGATAAGATGATAAATCAAGTCAACAGTTGAGAATTTCTTAAGGAGCTGGTTAGTAGGATTTTATGGAGTTGTTAGAGTACTAAGCTTGAATGTGGTGTTGTTAAACATTAGGTGGGTCTTGATATAAGCCCAATGTGGTGGTAAAGAGTAATAGTCTTGGGATGAGATTCCCTATATAGAGAGGTATAAAACCCGAACCTAAGGATTTGGGTTAAGCTTGCATATAGTAAGAGCATACCATTATACTCAGACCTTAGTAAGGGTAACCCCGTTCCATACCCGGTCCAGCAATCATTCGGGGACCCCAAGGGGGAGATATTGTAACACTCCAGAATTATTTCGAACTGAGACTCGAACCATCCTTCATTGTGAGTAGGATTATACCGAGGAAATTAAAATTTCTTGAGTGCTAAGTTCACTATATGTAGCACCCTGAGTTCCAAGAAGAACTAAAGTGAGTTCATTCAGGTCATTCCTAAGTTCCTTTTAGTTTTGGGTCAACTTCTAACGATCATAATTTTCAGTACAGGATGAGTTAGGTTGGCTACAAGGTACCCAATGAAAGGTTATTGAAACATATTTTTAACGCCGCTGAGTTTACGAAGTTTTGAGTTCGGATGAGTGAGATAGGCCCTTTTGAAGTCAGGATGTCCAGTTAAGGAAAGCTATCCGAAAATACAAAGGGGTATTTTGGTATTTTCCTTACCCAATCAAATTTAATTCATTTTTAGTAGGATTTTAAGGGTCTAATCCGATTAGGTTCAGTTTTATAATCCAAATATACGCCTAGGGATTTAGTTGAGAATTCAAGAAGAGAAAACAAGAGAAAAGAGGAGAGGATCAAGCGTTCGTCGAGATTCTTGCGTGTTGTTGCGGATTTTTGCCATGGGTTTGATCAAACCTAAGAGGTATGTAATCTTCCAGAGTGTTGGTTTAGTTCACCCACATGCCAATCATATTATTTTCAGCAAAATTTCATTCTTGAAGTTGTAAGATTAGAGTTCTTGATGAGTTCTTGATAGGTGTTCTTAAAGTTCATTCTAAATTTGTTGTGTTGGGGTTTTGATGATTTCTTGAGATGAAATTTATTGATTTGAATGTTGTTAGGAGTAGATTAGAGTGTAATTATGTTAAGTAATAGAATCCAAGTGATTGGGGAAGAAACTGTTCGATTCTAGGCCAGTTAGGGTGAGAAAACAGGCGAAGAAAGTCGTCAAGGTTTTCTGGCTTGGGGCCTGGCGCCCCACGGCAGCTAGAGCGCCCCAACCACTTCTCTGAAGTTTAGGGGCTGGTGCCCTGCACCACTCAGAGTGCCAGGGTCGCCTGCCCCCACCCGTTCTTCATTGTTTTATTCGTTTGAGTTCTTTCAAAGTGCCTTTAATCCCCCTTGATTCTAAACACTCTAAACTACTTCTGAACACCTAGAAATCATTCATAACATGAATCATAACCTTGAATTCATAGTTCAAATTCAAGGTAGAGTTAACAGTTAAGTTTTGAGAATTCTTTCGAACATTCTAAGAAAGTCCCTTTGAGAACTTTTGAGGAGTCTTCTACAACTTCTAGTAACTTGTTTTAACACTCGATCAAGTGAGTATGAAAATGATGAGAATGTCTTCATAAGTCTACTTTGTCATCACGAGATCCTTCATATCATGAACCATAACTCTTGAATTCATAATTCACATTCAAGAGAGAGTTATAATCTCAAACCACAGAAAGAGTTATGTTTTTAAACATATGAGTTGAGTATATTTCTGGGAGTAGTATTGAGTATCGACATAAACCATGTAGCCAACGTGGGTAGAAAGGGTCATACTTTTGAGATGATTCTTTAATTCTTTTAAGCATAGCTTAGTGGATCCACCTAGTTGAGGCCTTATGTCACGACCCAAGCCTAGGGCCTAAACGTGACATGGCGAATGAGGAACCCGAAGGAACCCCAAACAAGCCTCTCAAACTTGTCATCACACTTCATCGGTCGCGGAAGTACAATCAACATTAATTAACGGGAAATAGGGA
>JAJOOR010010330.1:0-55403 GCA_036250505.1 Solanum acaule | reverse complement strand
GATATTAATGTGTAGATTGTTATGGGCTATTGATTTATGTATTGTTCTATATTGAATTATGAGGAATTGATGGTCAATTGTGTTATATTGAATGTTGGCCTTGAATGGGCAATTGTGACCTAAGGTTTATGATGATGATGAAGTTGTGAATAGATTATTGATTCTAGTATTTTATATATAAATATGTTATAGATGTTAGAATTGTGAGGTTTGATCCCTTTGAAAGTGGGGAGGTGTTTACTTTATGAGCATGTTCTGACCATGGCCTTGTAGGCAAAGTTTGATGATTGTTGTTTCGAGTAATGTTGATTATGTGAAGGTAATGTGATATGATGTGAATTTGTATATGGTCTAAGAGCATGAAAGGTGACCTTGTGTAGAGACTTTATGTGTTATGCTTGGTTGTTGTCTTCCTTGAATGACTTATAATGAAGGTGAGGTTAGGATAGACTATGTTTACCTACTCTCACACATAGTGAAGAATGAATGAAAGAATGTGAGAATGAATGAAAGTTGGGTCTATTGTAGGGATAGTCTCATAAAGTACTCATTTAAATTAATGGGGTTCCTAGATGAAAGGTTTTCTCATAGTTGAATCCAAGAGCTTCCTTAATGAATGAATATTGGGTTAGGATGGGTATTCCTTCGTGAGTTGAGATGAGAATACTCAGTAGCAATCCTTATCCCTAAATGAATGAATGTTGGGCTAGGATGGGTACTCCTTTATGAGTTGAAAGGAGAGTACTTAGTAGCAATCCTTATCCCTAAATGAATGAATGAAATGAATGTCCAACTCCGTGGGGGGAGTAATGTTGAGCACTAAGAGGATATGAAGATGGGTGGATACTCCTTCGTTAGTTGAGATGTGAGTATTTAGTAGCAACCCTTAAGATAGGTGCCCCTTTGTTAGTTGAGATGTGGGTACTTAGAAGGAATCCTTCTATCCCTTAACTATGTGCCCACATAGGACTAGCTAGTGGTCTCTACCACGTAAAGGCTAAAAGAATGACCCTACCTTAGGCAAGTGGGGATCCCTCATCCGGTAAGGGTTACTACCGGGATTCCATGTCAAACTCCATGGTCTATGTCGGTTAAGGCTCTTCCCCCACATTAATGAATGAATTAACTAGGGTCTCTTAAAGGTTTACTACTTAGGATAGGTGGTGGAATGGGACATCATCTAGACATTGCACAAGTAGACATTTAAGGGAGATCTTGGTATGTCTTAGTAATGATAATGAATGAATGAGTCTTTTTGGTCTAATTAATGAAAATGTTGGTCTTTGAGCATGCTAATGTGAAAGTGAGTCATAATGCATTGAATTTAAGTTCTTATGTTGAATTGAATGTATGTGATGTTATTATGTGATTAACGAATGAAGTTGTCTAAATGCGTTAAGTTGAATGAACGATTTATGTTGAGATGTGAATGGAGCTTGTCTTGTGTAGCCTTAAGGATCATTAGGGTGTGGTATGGAGAGGTAGTATGGGCTGCCTCACCATGTCTTACTTAGGTGAGTCTTGGGATGACATTTGATGAGTGTTCTAGTTTTATGAAGTGACTTGTTGGCTTATGTGCTTATATATGTTAGTGATTAATTGGTGAAGGTTGAGGTATGCATGGTAAGTGCACTTTGTGTGACCTTAAGGTGGTTCCTTAGTGTGGGTGATGGTATGGGATGTTGCCCATACATTGCACAAGGGTATTGCTTAAGGGTTACTTAAGGTGGAGGTCCAAGCAACAAGGTAAAGGTAAATGGGTTATGTATGTGTATTATGTATTGTGAAGCATATGACTTTGTATTGTTGGTTGTGACTTGTAAGGTGCCTATTATGTTGATGTTAATGAGATTTTATCAAAATGGCAAGAAAGCATAACTTCCAAACAAATGTCCTTTTTAGCATGTTTTGCATATCCTCATACTTAGTACGTGTGTTGTACTAACCCCTTTCTTCTATTTTACTACAAGTGTAGGTTGTGGTAACTAGGAGGAGATTGTGCTTTGGAGTTTCTTGGATTGCTTCACTCTTCCAAGTCTTTGGTATGTCCTCAAGATTCGAGGACTATGTTTAGAAGTTTCTTAGTCATTGTAATAGATACTTAAGTTTCATTTCATTTGTAAAGGGCCATGTCCCTTAGTACATTTTAAGTTCTTGTCTAAGATTGGCTAAAGAGACTTAGTAGTTCAGCTTGCGTATTGGTGTTTTCAAATGTTGATAACTCTTGACGTCTTATGGTTTTATTGAATAAAAGTTTTAAATTCTTAGTGATTTTTATGATCTGTGCGATGAATGAATGTTAAGGCTTGTATGAGACCTCCGAGAGGTCAAATACGCATGTAACGGCTAAGGGGTGCTCTCGGGTTGTTGCACATGGTTTGAGACACCCTAGAACCATTCTAAACCTTGTGCTCTGATTACAAAGTTTGTCGCGACCAAAGGGTACCCCCTAGATGTCACAAGGAGTATAAGACCCTGAGAGGCCTCATACAAGACACTTAGCATATAATAACATAAAGTAATACAGGGAAAGAAGGTATAGGCATAGGCTTATGGGACTAAGGCGCGCCACCTTAAGTGGAATGGAGCAAGGAGTTATCCACTAAATGATAGAAAGGCTACCTTCTCAATGACGAAGACTTCTTTCAATATAAATCAAGGTGTAAGAAAGCTTCTTTCTGACCATACTGAACTAGCAGAAATGAGCAAGTATTTGAAACTTCTCAATACAATCGAAGTCTTTTATAAAAATGAGCAGATGTCTAACATCATTGTCTCAAACTATCTAAACAACATGAATAAAGTCTTGGGTCATATCCCATACAATATTCCAAGACATAAAACAGAAAGAACATAAAAGAAAGTGGTGATCACATCATCGAACACAATGAGGACTCACCAAAACTTTACTTTCTTGTTTAACAACAAAGCTATCCACGAGTGTGGGAATTCAATGTTGTTGGACCCTACATTTGATAATAATGTAGGCAAGAGTATGCGTTAGTACAATCAAGTACTAAATAAAATGGCTAGCATAAACATCATAATCATAAGCTTAGTCAACATAAGACATAAGGCATAAGCATAATCAGGACATGATAAGCTTCATAATGAAATAGGAATACTCCCTCAAATAAACTCACTTAACCTTAGCAAAAACTTAGGTCATTTGCCTCTAGTCAAGCATATATCATGGAAAGCATATCTAGCAACACTCCAAGCAAATCAACTTCATAACATAATTGCATTAGTCATACTTACTTTTAAAGACATGGGGATTCGTCACAATGACTAGCTTAATGGGTATTTGCCTCTTGCCTTACATACTTTAAGATTGCGGGTACTCGCCTCCACAATCACATCATATGGCATGGGTACTCGGCTCCACCTCATTTCATAAGGAGCATGGGTACTCGCCTCCATGTTCATTCATCATAGTGGGAACGTGCGGACTCACCTCTTGTTCAATTCTAAGGAGTATAGGATTCACCTCATATCCTTGCATATGGAGGTCAAGGGTAATCGCCTCTAGCATCATCATTCATTAAGCATTGTAGTCTACATTCATTTTAGGTGAGCAATCCTTTCAACCTAGAATAATTCATGTGAGTAAACCTTTCACATTCATTCAATCATGTGTATCAATTAATTATGGGAAGTATCCCTTCCATACTACAACATCAACAATCAACAATTCATAGTCTAGGGTTTACTCTTAAAGCACTTAACATCATATTCATCATATATGCTTCAATCTCAAGCAATTCTAATCATGATTCATCATTCCTATAAGGATATATCTAACCCGTAGAGTTTCCCTCACATGGCATCAAACCCAACTATATCATTTCAACCCTAAAATCATAGGATAGGCATGGGCACATGTAATTTCATCTTATATACATGCAATTCTATCAATTCAATCATAGAAAATCATAATCCACTCAATTTGATCAACATTCATCAGAACCCATAACATTGGAAGAAACCCAAACTAGAATTGGGAAATTCTTCTTCAAATTGTGGAATTCTAGGAGACTCCATGGGAGGAAGGATCCTATGGATGAAAAGACATCATACCTTAGTTACGATTCCCAAAAAATCTTGAAGATTGGGAGACTTGAACTTGATCTAGCTCCAAACTCTTCCTTTTCCTTCCAACTTCTAGAGAGAGAATATTTGAGAGGAGTTTTGGGTTTTCTTTTGAGTTTTAAGAGAATGACTTAAATGGGGGATTTTGGGGGTTAAAAATACATATATAGGTGTTTTAGACATTATAAAAATGATACCACTTCAATTTAATTAAAATTGGAAAAGACCCGTAAGTCCCTAAAATAACTTTCCAGACCTGACCCACGAGACCACGACCGACAGACCGTGGATGGACCTATTGTCCATCCTGGTTAGTCGTTGTTTAGTCAGACACTTTGGGCCATCAACAAATCCCCCAATCACGGGCCATGGACCCATCCATGGGGTGTGGGTTCCTGTGGTGGTTCACATGCTTCAGGCAATTTCCATGGTGACCATCCACGAGGCTCACCTATGGGGCGTGGGTCCAACCAGGGGGGTGGATGTTTTCCTGGGTGACACCTAGAACTTCTAACAATTTTTCCAAGCTTTCCTCTTTAGGCTACGGGGTGTTACAAGCACCCTCAACTAAGACCTTCATAAAAGATACCTCCATAGAGTTTTCACGAAAGCAACTTCCTTATTCTTCAATTTCTTAACTTGCCGGTCTAAGATCTCATATGGGCCTACAAAATGGGGACTAAACTTCCCAAACTCATTACACCTTTCAAGGTGAGAATTTCAAGAAACCCAAATCATGAACATTAGGAATACTCAACGACCTTTCTCTCTAAGTACACCATCTCCTCCTTGGGAGAAAGCCTAAACAGACTTTCTAAACATCGTTTCTTTAAATTCTGGGGTCGAATTAAGTTACCACCAAGCTTTCACATCCATTACACAAGATGATTCTAAACTTAACAACATACTCAAAAGTCATAACGATCATAGCGGATTCTACTATCCATAATATAATAACAATAATACAGCCCATTTATACTAAAGAAAACATCAAAGTTTAGCATATCAAATCTATCACGTTACAAAATACAAAGCAACACCGCAATCTTATAAAGCATAAAACACATACCAGTAGTCACATCCGGAGGGAATTCTTGTTCACCTCTAGCTTGGAGAGCATGGAACCTATTTTTTCCTTGGAGCATTCCCATCCGAACCACTAGGAGCAACTTGCTTACCCTCTCTCTCCTTAGCCTTCATATTTGGACAATTCCTCATTTTGTGGCCACTTTCACCACAACTAAAGCAACCCTCCATTCCGGCTAAACATCTCCCCTCATGTCTCTTTCCACATCTAGCACAATTAGGCCATAGGGATTCACTACTAATTCCTTGCGATTTAGGGTTAGACACCCTATCTTCATTATACCTAGGAGCATTGGAGGAGTCTTGCCCGGAAAACGTTTGTTGATGCTTAGGACGACCATGTCCATCAGACCTTACATAAAGGGAATTATCATCATCTCTAGACCTCTTTTTCTCTTTAGCTCTCCCTTTTAGTTTCTCCTCTTCAATTTGTTGGGCATGAGTCATAAGACAAACAATATCCGTGTCACCAATGAGCATGGTGGTACGACATTCTTTCACTACTAGATCGGACAGTCCCAACACAAACTTACTCATTCTCGACCTAGAGTCGGCCATTAAGGATAGAGCATATTTCAACAATTGAGTAAACATTAATTCATATTCCTTAACACTCATTTTACCTTGCCTAAGGTTAATCAACTCAAGCACCAAAGCCTCTCTCATCTCTAGAGGGAAGAACCAATCAACAAAAGTGGATTTGAACCTTTCCCACTCTATGGGACCCATTCCTACCGGTCTAGATTTTTTCCATTGGTTAAACCAAACCTATGCAACCCCCTTGAGGTTGTATAGCGGCCAATTCCGCCTTCTCCGCCAAAGTTACCCCCATAATGTCTAACACCTTATAAACCTTATCTATAAACTCATGAGGATCTTCCTCAACTTTGGAGCCATAAAAATCCGGATGGTTCATACTCATAAATTCCCCATTCTTGACACCACCGTACCCATATTTCATTTCACGGGGGCTACTACCTCTCTATTGTCTTGTGCGGTCACGACTTCGGCCAACACTTGGAAAGCCAACCTAAACTCCGTATTAGTCACATTCTCACCTATAGGGTCAATCGAAGCTTGAGGAGGAGTTTGGGGAGGAACCTCTTGATTCATATTGTCTTCCTCATTCCTTCTAGCATTAGCTATTGTAGTAGTCATATCTTGAGAACCACCGAGCAAGGATTAGGAGAAATACCTTACAGAGCTAAACTCTATCGCACGACTTAGAGAAGTGAAGAAGTGAAGTTTCCTAAACTTCTAATAGCCTTTCATTCATAAATGTGGCGTGCTTTACATTTATGACCAAGACTCTACTAGACGTGGTTTAAGACATCCTAGAACCATTCTAAACATTGTGCTTTGATTACCAAGTTTGTCACGACCCAGGGGTACCCCTTAGATGTAACAAGGCGTACTAGAACCCTAGAGGCCTCATACAAGCCCCTTAGCATATACAAACATATGATAAAAGAAAATGGTGTGGAAATTTAAAATATTTTCAATAACATCAAAGTGTTTTATAAAACGAAGTGGAAGTCTTTCACACTTGTCTCAAACCATCTAATATATGAAAGTCTTAGGGACACAACCCATAAAATAGTTCTAAACCATAAAATGAAGACATAAAGGAAACGTGATCAAATCCTCGATGCTATGAGGACTCACCAAATCTTCACTCATTGCTCTACTATGAACCTAGCCACGGGGATGGAAGTAAATATCGCCGGACCCTACATTTGATAAGAATGTAGGCAAGAGTATGCGTTAGTACAAAAATGTACAAAATATGATGTCTAGCACAAATTATCAACGTAAGCATAACATAGGCATTAGTCAACATAAGACATATACCATAATCATAAGAGACATCAACATAAGTCATAATCATATTCAATGCACACAATAGATCATCATAAAATAAGAGGAATACTTCTCAAGTAACGTCAACTTTTTCTTACTCATTGTACATGTCTTCGCCTCTATCCATACATATCAAGGAAAGCAATTCAATTAACAATCCAAGCTAAGCTATATTTATAGAATCAATCTCATGTGGAAACATATTTACAACACTTCCTTGAAGTAATCTTGTTTCATCATAAACATGCTACTTTGATTAGGGACTTGTCCCTCGTTAGTGATTCTTACTATTCATGGAAGAGTATATCTCTACTAGTCCAATTCACATCATCACTCAGGAATGGTTAGGATTTACCAATTCAAGGCTATCAAGGAAAAGCACATCTTTGTGCTAGACCAAACTCTCATGGAAAACATATTTCTATGCAAGTCCAAGCTACTCAAGAAAGGGTACTATTGCTCAATCCAATCTACCAATGAAATGACTTGTCCATACCAACTCATGTTGTCATGCAAGTATCCTCTCATGCTAGATCAAGCTAACCTTTAGAAGGATACGATTTCTCAATCCAAGGTTATCGATGAGATTTACTACTCAAGCTACCATGCATGGTCTTGTCTTACCAAGTCAGGCTATTCATGAACGGATATCATATAACTACTTCAAACTATCATAGTTCATATGTTCTACGATTCATTTTAGGTGAGTAAGTCTTTCAACCTAGAATCATTTTATGTGAGAAATCCTTTTACATTAAAGTTCATATGTGTTCATGTGAATGTCCTTTCAAGCAACACAACATAAATATCATAATCATTGGAACTTTACTCTCAAAGTGTTCTTAAAGGATTTACATAGATTCTATAATACATGCATAGTCTCATAACCAAAATGTGGTGACCTAAGGATGGGGTTCACGCTCTATAGGTCCATCCACTGTCCGTGGTGGCCTCTGTAGGTCGAACCCTGCAACAACCTCCAAGACCAAGCCTCAGCCATGAACCACGGACATCTCGGATGGTCCGTGGACCCATCCACTATTTGTGGATTGGGAGCGTGGTCCATCACTGTGCAATTTGTCTTGGGTTCGGCCAAGGCAAGTTTGTTTTAGTAAATTCCTATTTCGACCTATTAAGTGTTTGGATAGTTATTTTAAGTGTATTAAGATATTTTAAGAGTACTAAAACATTAAACTACTATTTTAGATTTCATTATTCAAATCCCCCAAATCAAAACCCCTCCCTCTCCAAATATCTTCTCTCTAGAACTCCATTAAAGACTAAGAGAAGAAGAAAACTTAGGGCTTGAAGAGGATGACTAATTGAGTGGATTTTCATGGATTTAATATATTAAGGTATGGTGATCCTTCATCTAGGGTTAGCTTTCACCTTAAGCTCAATTTCAAAGAATTTTTCAAAGTTTTCAAGTTCATGAAAAACTTAGGGCTTTACTCAATCTCATGGGTTCTTTCCTCAAACGATTTCAAATGGTTACTAATTTCATATTATGATTGTATTGGTGTTTACTTGATGATTTATGATGAAAATACTCTATGAACCCATGATTTCTCTCAATTCCTAAATTGTGCCTTTATGAAGTGGGTTTGTTGATTATGAAAGCTTATGATTATAATATGTCTAAATTGCTTTGGGTTATTGAATTGTATCATTATCTATGCCTTAATTATGGTAAATTGTTGGTGTGTTGATGATTTGAGATTCATGGCCTTGAAGGCAAGTTTTGACTAAATTTCATGTTGAAGTAGAATTGTGCTTTGACCTTTTGATCCACTTGAAAGGTTGAGGTGTTTACTTACTAAATATTTGAATGAGAATCTAATGAAATTAAGGTGATCTTGTATAGAATGTAAAAGTGTTGTGATTGAAAGCATATCCTCACTTAACACTCATGAATGTGGATGATGGAATGCGAAGGGTTCTATAATGTAATGAAGTATATCTTGAATTGGTAGGCTTGTGCATAATATTTTTGTATGAATGAATGTAAAAGTGAATGTGTATCTTGAATTGGTAGGCTAAGGCATCCTTATCGTATATTGATGAATGTGATCATGAATTAAGTATCTTAAATTGGTAGACTTTCATAAATGAATGAATGAATAAATGATAAAGTATTCTAGGCTAAACCATAGATTGGTAGACCTAATGTTGGTGGCCTTTCATAAGGAGTCTAGGAACTAATGTGATGTTAAACCTTGGATCGGTAGACCTAATGGTGGTGGCCCTCCGAGGAAGATCAATGAGCTATCCTTAAATGTACCTTGAACCAGTAGACCTAATGGTGGTGGCCTTCGTGTGTATTGTGCTTTGGGTCGGTAGGCCTAATGTTGGTAGCCGTCTCAAGTACAATGATGTAATGTAAATGAAATACTCTATGGGAATGGTGGCTATGCACCGAGTGGATATGGCTACGATGGTGACTCTCCCAATATTAGGTTAGAGTCCAATGAACATCTTTCTTATCCCATAACTATGTGCCTACATAGGATGTGTACTAGTTCTACCCTAGGAAAGTAGAACACCTTCCTTCGGTGTACGGTTTCATGACACCGGATTCCATGATTTAACTCTCATGGTCTATGTCGGTTAATGCCTATTCCCATCATGTGAGATATGCATTATGGTTTCTTGATGAGTTCTATGAAGTGTGGGTGGTAGTATGGGATGCAATCCATGCATTGCACGAGTAGTCTTTGAAAGAGTCATAGTGAGTTATCTAAGTCTTAATGACTATTGTGTGAAAATCCTCTAAATGATGTTATAGAAGAATGTTGAGTCTTTTATGTTTATATGTAAATGATGCATACTATACTTGGATTGTATTATGAGTTACTTCCTTGTCATGACTTGTTGTATATAAATGTTCCATGCTTATGGTGACTTCAAAGGAGTACTTAGTGTGAGTAGTAGTATGGGATACTACTTGCACATTGCACAAGTATGACTTAGAGTGGTCTTAGGTGATGGTCCTTTTGATGATAGGAGAATTGTAATATTTATCTCTAATGTATGAGTATTGTTGAAGATGGAAAGACAAAATGGTAAGTTCGCTTTTGGTGACCTTAATGTGGTGCCTTAGTGTGGGTGGTGGTATGGAACGATATCCATACATTGCACAAGGTATAGCATGAGGGTACTTGAGGTGAAGGCCTAATGTGAATGTAATGGCTTAAATGTTGATATTGTTCAAATGTGATGTTGTGACTTGTATGATGATTATACTTGTATTTGATGTATCTTATGGTATTGTTCATGATATTTCTAAAAAGTGGCATAATGCATGGTTTCTAACCAAAATGTCCCTTTTAAAGCATGTTTTTGCATGGTCATCATACTTGGTACATTTTTGTGTGCTAACCTATTCTTCTATGTTTTTACTACAAGTGTAGGTTCCGGCAAGTGATTGCTTCTAGCTAGATTGAAGTGCTTGGATTTAGATTTTCCTCCCAACCTAAAGTGGTACGTCCTCATAGATCGAGGACAAGAGTCTTTTTGAAGTTTCTTTCCTTTTTCATGTAATAGTCAATTCTAGTCTTTTCAATTGTAAAGGGTCGTGTCCCTATTTTTGTTCAAGATTGTGTCTAAGATGGCCATGTGAGATATAGACTTTCGCTTGCGTTTAAATGGTTTTTCTGAATGTTAGATTGAATGGTTTTAAATTCCATACTATTTCTATTACCTATGTAATGAATAAGCTATGAGGCTTGTATAAGTCCCCTTCGGGGTCGAGTACACCGTGTCAGATCCAGGGTCTAGACTCAGGTCGTGACAAACATGATATCAGAGCATAAGATTTTGAAAAATGGTTTTTAGGATTGATGTCTCAAAAGCCACGTCTAGTAGAGTCTTGTTCATCGGTGTGAGTCATGACACATCTATAAGCAAGAGGTTATAGGACATTAGGAAGTTATACTTCTTTCATATTCTTCAAGTCGTGCCATAGATTTAACTCTAGAATGTCTCTCTCTTATTCCTTATCGGGTGGTCTTGAAGATGTGACTACTCGAAGGGCTAATGCTACAAGGATCGAGGGAGAAAAAGATGTGTTTTGATGTCAATTATGGCTATGTAACCTATTAGACTTGAGGTGATAGATTATGATGTTGTCCTTAGGACGAATGGATTGCTTTATGGTTATGCTTATATGATTGTAGAACCCGGCTTAGTTATGATGAGTTTTGAGCTATGTTGAAAGAGTTAATGAAAGGTGGTGTTCTAGAATTGCCTAGGTGTGTTGAATGAGTAGAGTTCTTTAAGAGGAGTAGAAGTGTAATTCACCTTGTTTAGAATCATCTTGTGTGATGAGTGTGAAGGTTTAGTGATTTTTTTCTCCGACCTTAGAATGAAAAGAAGTGATGTTTAAAGGAGTTTGTATAGGCTTACTCCCAAGAGGGACATAATGTGCTTAGATGGAAAGGCCGTTGAGTGTCCTTGATGTTCATGAGTTAGGTTTGCTTGATAATCTCACCTTAAGAGCTGTAGTGAGTTTAAGGAGTTTAGACCATGTGTGGTAGACTCATGTGAGACCTTGAGCGATATTGGTAAGGTTGTTTATGAGCAAGAGTTGCTTAATGAGGACCTTCCTAGTTTAAAAGCACTGGTGTGTGATAGTTCCTTATGGTCATGAATGTCTTGTTAAGGTTCTTAAGTTGTTGTTTCATGTTAGCCTTAGTTGGGTTTTCTCGTAAGTGGGGGATGGTATGTTGAATAGTAAGGCTGTTGAGAGTTATGATATCCTTATCTCTTTCCTTCTATTCTTATTCGAGCTTGAGACCAAGAGTTCCTTGTAGCTTGTTTCATGTTTTGGAGTCATGAGTGATTATGTGTTTCCATGTTCTCCTTTTGTTATGCATGTTCTAGTTGAATTCTTGTTTAAATGAGAAAATGAGTTTATTTGAATATTGTTCCTCATGTTGATATGCATCTAGTATGAGTTGCCTAGCTGTTACATGAGTTGACTTGTTGAACATGCCTAAATGTCCTTTTATGAAGAATTGTATAATGTGTCTATTGATGTTCTGATGAGCCTGATGTGATTTGGAGAAGGAAGTTCCTCCAATGAAATGAGAAATGTTGATGTTTTGATGCATAATGAGTTTGTAGATGCAATTCCTACTTTCTTGTGTTGCATTGAGCTTGTTGATGTGGATTTGATGTTTCCTCCTAAGTTTTTGTGCATTGTTTATGATGTTGGATGCAAGATGGGCTGCTAGTCTTGATTCGTTAACCCCCTTAATATGTTTAAAGTGTCATTCGAGGAAGAATGTTTCTAAGTGGGGGATAATGTAACGACCCTAAAATCTAGTAGGTTGAACTAGAGCTTGACAAGTGTCATTTTGAGTTAGTTTTGGGTTATGAGTTGTTAAATATTGTCCCGAGCTTTGGTTGAGGGATTTAGGGGTCAAGGTACGACTCCCTAAGGACCACCCTAGGGGTCCTTGAGGAGGACCCTTATTTAAACCCCCAAGATCCCAAAGAAAACTTGGAGTCACAAAAATGTGGTGACCTACGGATGGGGTTCACGCCCCGTAGTCCATCCACTATCCGTGGATGGCCTCCGTAGGTCGAACCCTGCAGCAACCTCCATGAATAAGCCTTAGCCATGAACCATGGACAGCCAAGATGGTCCATGGACCCATCCACTGTCCATGGATTAGGACTGTGGTCCATCACTGTGCAATCTGTCTTAGGTTCGGCAACGGCAAGGTTGTTTTGGTAAATTCCTATTTCGACCTATTAAGTATTTCGATGGTTATTTTAAGTGTATTAAGATATTTTAAGAGTTTTAAAGCATTATATACTATTTTAGATTACATTATTCAAATCCCCCAAATCAAAACCCCTCCCTCTCCAAATATTTTATCACTAGAACTCCATTGAAGATCAAGAGAAGAAGAAGACTTAGGGCTTGAAGAGGATGGCTAATTGAGTGGATTTTTGTGGATTTAATATATTAAGGTATGGTGATCCTTCATCTAGGGTTAGCTTTCACCCTAGACTCAATTTCAAAGAAGTTTTCAAAGTTTTCAAATTCATGAAAAACCTAGGGTTTTACTCAATCACATGGGCTTTTTCCACAAACGATTTTAAATTGTTACTAATGTCATATTATAATTGTATTGGTTTTTAATTGATTATTTATGATGAAAATACTCTATGAACCCATGATTTCTCTCAATTCCTAAATTGTGTCTTTATGAAGTGGGTTTGTTGATTATGAAAGCTTATGATTGTAATATGTCTAAATTGCTTTGGGGTATTGAATTGTATCGTTATCCATGCCTTAATTATGGTAAATTGTTGGTGTTTTGATGATTTGAGATTCATGGCCTTGAAGGCAAGTTTTGACTAAATTTCATGTTGAAGTAGAATTGCGCTTAACCTATTGATCCACTTGAAAGGTGGAGGTGTTTACTTACTAAGTATTTGAATGAGAATCTAATGAAGTTAAGGTGATCTTGTGTAGAAGGTAAATGGGTTATCATTGAAAGCATATCCTCACTTAACACTCATGAATGTGGATGATAGAGTGTGAAGGGTTCTATAATGTAATGTTGTATATCTTGAATTGGTAGGCTTGTGCATCCTATTATTTATGAATGAATGTAAAAGTGAATGTGTATGTTGAATTGGTAGACTAAGGCATCATTTTCTTATATTGATGAATGTGACCATGAATGAAGTATCTTGAATTGGAAGGCTTAGGCATCCTCCTCTTGAATAATGAATGTATCTTGACTTAATGTCTTAATGTCTTTAATTGGTAGACCTAATATTGGTAGACTTTCATAAATGAATGAATGAATAAATGATAAAGTATTCTAGGCAAAACCTTATATTGGTAGACCTAATGTTGGTGGCCTTTCATAAGGAGTCTAGGAACTAATGTGATGTTAAACCTTGGATATGTAGCTCTAATGGCGGTGGCCATTTCTTGTGTGAAATGATGAACCTTGGAACGGTAGACCTAATGGTGGTGGCCCTCCTAGGAATATCAATGAGCTATCCTTCAATGTACCTTGAACCGGTAGACCTAATGGTGGTGGCCCTTCATGTGTAATGTTCTTCGGGTTGGTAGGCCTAATGTTGGTAGCCGTCTCAAGTACAATAATGTAATGTAAATGAAATACTCTATGGGAATGGAGGCTAAGCACCGAGTGGATATGGCTAAGATGGTGAGTCTCCCAATGTTAGGTTATAGTCCAATGAAAATCTTTCTTATCCCATAACTATGTACCTACACAGGATGTGTACTAGTTCTACCCTAGGAAAGTAGAACACCTTCCTTCGGTGTAGGGTTACATGACACCGGATTCCATGATTTAGCTCTCATGGTCTATGTCAGTTAATACCTATTCCCATCATGTGAGATGTGCATTATGGTTTCTTGATGAGTTCTATGAAGTGTGGTTGGTAGTATGGGATGTCATCCATGCATTGCATGAGTAGGCTATGAAAGGGTCATAGTGAGTTCTCTAAGTCTTAATGACTATTGTGTGAAAATCCTCTAAATGATGTTATTGAAGAATGTTGACTCTTATATGTTTATGTGTAAATGATGCATGCTATACTTGGATTGTATTATGAGTTACTTCCTTGTCATGACTTGTTGTATATAAATGTTCCATGCTTATGGTGACTTCAAAGGAGTACTTAGTATGAGTAGTAGTATGGATGCTACTTGCACATTGCACAAGTATGACTTAGAGTTGTCTTAGGTGATGGTTCTTTTGATGATAGGAGAAGTGTAATATTTATCTCTAATGTATGAGTATTGTTGAAGATGGAAAGACAAAATGGTAAGTTCGCTTTTGGTGACCTTAATGTGGTGGCTTAGTGTGGGTGGTGGTATGGGATGCTATCCATGCATTGCACAAGGTATAGCATGAGGGTTACTTAAGGTGAAGTTCTAATGTGAAGGTAATAGCTTAAATGTTGATATTATTCAAATGTGATGTTGTGACTTGTATGATGATTATACTTGTTTTTGATGTCTCTTATGCTATTGTTCATGATATTTCTAAAAAGTGGCATAATGCATGGTTTCCAACCGAAATGTCAAGCATGTTTTTGCATGGTTATCATACTTAGTATATTTCTGTGTGCTAACCCATTCTTTTATGTTCTTACTACAAGTGTAGGTTCCAGCAAGTGATTGCTTCTAGCTAGATTAAAGTGGTTGGATTGAGATTTTCCTCCAAGGCTAAAGTGGTACGTCCTCATAGATCAAGGACAAGAGTCTTATTGAAGTTGCTGTCCTTTTTCATTTAATAGACAATTCTAGTCTTTTCAATTGTTAAGGGTCGTGTCCTTATTTTTGTTCAAGATTATGTCTAAGATGGTCATGTGAGATATAGACTTCCAGTCACACCCTAATCCTAGGTGAGGCAGACGAGTACCGTATGAACACATGCTTTACAAGTGACCTATTATAAGAAAGTAAACTACTATGCAAATGGATTTACCAATGAAAAGTTTCGTATACAATGCATGTCGTCTAGCTGAACCGATACTTGTGACAAGTGAAACTATGAATACAGATGATAATTTTACAATATCTACAAAGCCTCTACTGGAATCCATGACTGTACCACTAGGAAAATATGCATAGAAAAGACTCGGCAAAGCCCCGAATCAACGTGGAGCTCACCAGCAACCGCTGAGTATCATGTGCTTCTATTGGGGAGATCTATTAGTTGAGTACCTGTACAAGCAGCATGAAATGCAGCATCCCCAATAAGGGACGTTAGTATGAAAGAATGTACTGAATATGTAAGGCATAATACAACCATATGTAAAATGAGAGCTCAAGTGAAATCAAATACCAATAGATAAGGATTAGAGACCACCTTTGCTTATACTTGTGGAATCGTGTATGTTACATTTTTTTCTTTATTTTGTTGTATGTTATAATCTTTATAAGGCATATGATACAAATGACTAGTTGATCAGTGGTAGAAGAGGATGACCCATGCTAAGCATTTTAACCCCTGGATGTTGTCCTCGTAATTCTACAAATTGGGATCGGCTCATGCTAGGATTTCGCCCCTGAGCTGCCACCCTTCTATACCAATAGGGATCGACCCATGCTAGGCATTTGCCTCTAGGCTGCCACCCATAATTATACAGATTGCTTCACTTAGATTCTTTAATCTTTGAGATTGTTGCTTTGATGTTCGTAACTCTTTTGAGATTATTCTTTTGATGATCATAACTATTTTGAGATTGTTGTTTTGGTGGTCATAATCATTGTTGAGACTTGGAACTATGAACCACTAGTAGAACACATGTGAATATGTACTTACGATAATAACAATGACATGGGAAGCAAATGTGACACCAGCGTAATACTTAGGAGCTTATCTGACTCAGTAAGCATTTGACATCTCAAATTGAAGCACATATCAAGTGAAGACATTTAACATTCAGCCACGAGATTTGAACTCTATATGGTAGCCAAATACTCACTAACTAATATCAAATACAAGGTACACATGAAAGTGTAACCAAGGGAGAACGTGGGCAGATTCAACTTAAGGACGAATACATATTCCAAGTAAGTACATATAAAATGTACAATAGAGCAAGTAGGGATATTTTGAGGTAACATTATAGTCTAACACAATGGGAGTAATAACCAATAAAGGGAACATATGAACATCTAAAAAGGTAGCATATATGTATATCCAACATATAAACATATGTAACATGTGTAATCTAGGATCATTTTGATTTATATAAGGGGAATACATGTCAAGGGTACTTTGACGATGAAATGAGTTTAAACCTTGCATGCTAATACTTGGTAGAGCAAGCACGTACATTTAGTAATAAACTCATATTAGAGTATTCACTTTAATGCTCTAGGGAGTAGGAACTGGAACTATGGATCAGTCACTACCAAGGCACTTAGAAAGCTTACTTTGTAATACAAGTGTTGGATTCGTGCCAAGAAATAGGAAATCGAATAGCCTTACATACCTTATCCTCTGACCAATATAACTATCACGATTCAGCCTCCCCCTTTTAGGTTTTAATCTACAATATAAGTCATGATAAACTAAAATTAGCAGCTATCGCACCGTGAGACTCGTAAAGCAGTAGCTAACCTTGACGGATAATAAGCCCATAGAGCCTTTAAAATAATGTGTATCACCACACCCTCCTTCTCTGCCCAATACATACATTATATATACTTTTCCAAGATTACCCAAGCTGCATCAACAACAATACACATAAAACAGCCTCAAATATTCTTTATCATACAACGGATTATTGAACTCACCACCCCCTTAAGTTCTTTATAACAGCACACCCATAATTCCTCACTCAAACTCATGCATAAGGAGGAAAAAATGGAGCAATCACCTTACCTCAATTTCTGCAACTTCTCGTTATAACTTGAATTCCTCTAGAACTTCAACTTCCCTTCACACTTAAACCAAAAAAGAAGAGAAAAGTTTCAATAATTAAGGAAAGTTAGCAGTAGCTTGTGGGAACTTCTACCTTGTACTTATAATTAAGCATAAATAACATGTTTTCTAGTCTTCCATGGGAGAATTAAGCTAAATCCATAAGTGTTTCTCTTACCTTGGCTTGTAGATATGAGGGTCTTTTCAAGAACCCTAGAAGGAATTTTTAGGCTGCTCTTGAGAGAAAAGAGAGAGATAGCTGAAGTAAATTGTGAATTTTGTGTGTTAAAATGAGTGAAAAGATCAGCTTATATTGGGTTTATATGGAGCCTTCTTGACCATAAAAAAATAATCCTCTAGAACCTCCCTTTTTTGGTCCATTTTTAGCTACTAATTGTTCAAGTAGGTGATGCACCTGCTTATGTACATCAAGCAGCTCAAAAGGTCAAACTAGGTGATGCACCTACTTTCTTTCACTTGGGCTTAAATATATTGGGCCTTGGCAGATTTGGCTGCTGAGCTTTAATTTAATTTTCCTTTTATTTAACTTAGTTTGGGCCTCAAGTGAGTCCATTAGCATAGGCCCAAATCTTATCCATAAACCCAAGGCCTTTTTAACTAGATCCGTACAGCTCAAGTAGGTGATGCACCTACTTGGTCCTTTGGACTGGTCAATAAGTCAAAGTAGGTGATGCACCTACTTGTCACCTACTAGCTTAGTTAAGTCAAGCAAGCATCTCACTTATTTTATTCCATTTTCTAAAATTAATCCCTTTTGCTTTAACTTTCAACTTTAATCTCAATTACCACCTTACTGTCGCGAGTTTAAATACTCCCGTTGGAGTTAACTTGCAGTACACATGCTGAAATGTGCAAGGCATCACATCACCTTTCGAGCTAGTTTAAACCAACGCTAATCATATAAGAAACATGGTCCCTCACCTATACTATAAGGCTATGTCAAGTATCACAAGAATAGAACAAGCATATGAATAAAACGGGCTGTTACAGGAAACTGAGTCCATAACTATACCACAAGGTAATTTATAAGCGTCATATAAATAGAATTAGTACACATAGAAGAATATAGGGTGTTACACTTCCGCTTGCGTTTAAATATTTTTTTTGAATGTTAGATTGTATGGTTTTAAATAAAAAGTTTTAAATTTCGTACTATTTCTATTACCTATGCAATGAATGAGCTATGAGGCTTGTATAAGACCCCTTCGGAGTCTAGTACGCCGTGTCGCATCTGGTGTCTAGACTCGGCTTGTGACACATAATTCATAATATAGGTCATCTGGGTAAATCCTTCCACAACAATCCTATCTATCATTCATCAACCATATAAGCTTCACTCTAAAAGTCTTAACATTCATAGTTCATCATATTAGCTTTACTCTCAAAGCCCTAGAAATCATCATTCATAACTACAAGCCTTAACTCTCAAAGTAATACTTCTTCATAATCATTACATATGCCTAGATCTCAAGACATTCTCATCGCATGATTTATTCTTAAGAAATTCTAATCATACTTTATCATATAAGCTCAATCTCAAGCACTACTAATCATGATTCATCATATATACTTCAATCTAGTTCAATTCAAGCCTACATGTTATACTCTTCAAGTAATTCATGCCTACATGCTTCAATCTCAAGCAATCTATCATGTATATCATCAACCCTAGAAGATTATCTCTAAATCCTCAATTTCCCCTTTCATGGCATAAAACCCTATTTTATCAATTCTAGGTTAGAAACAAGGGTTAGGCATGGGTACATGTAAATTCATCCTATAAACATGTAATTCTATAAATCTAATCATAAACAATCATAATCCACTCAATTGGATAAACATTCAACATAACCCATAACATTGGAAGAAACCCTAACTAGAATTGTGGAATTCTAGGGGACTCTATGGATTAAAGGATTCCATGGATGAATAAGCCATCATAACTTGATTACAAAGCCCACAAAGCTTGGAAGAATTGAGACTTGACTTGACCTAGCCTGAACCCTCTTCTTTTTCTTCAACTTTCTTGAAAGAGAATTATTTCAGAGAGGAACCCAATTCTTTTGGTGAGTTTGAGAGAATGACTTGAATGCCATAATTTAGGGGGTATAAAATACTCATATAGGTTGTTTAGACTAGGGTAAAACGGCACCACTTAACTCTGATCAAATCTGGAAAGGACCCTTAAGCCCTCAACTTAACCATCCCTGAATCCCACCCACGAGACCCCGCCGATGGTCCATCCAGGTCAAGCGTGGTCTTGACAGGAAAATTTGGCCATCGATGAGACCCCTAGCAACGGGGCGTGGGTTGTGGCCGTGGTTCACTGCTTCAGGCAGTTTTCTTGGGACCTCTTCATGAGCCTATAATTGGTCCTTGTGGGTTGGTACCTTGAAGTCATAACATGCTATCCTCTATTTTGAGTATGGGGTGTTACAATAACAATGTAGGCAAGAGTACGCGTTAGTACAAGCATGTGCTAAATATGATAGCTAGCATAAATCATTGACATAAGAATAGCGTAAGCATTAGTCAACATAAGACATAGGCTATAAGCATAAGAGATAACAACGTAAGTCATAAGCGTATTCAATGCAAATAAATCATTATACTATAAGAGAAACACTTCTAAAGTAACCTCAACTTGTTCTTACTCAATACATAGGTCATCCACCTCTAGTCATACATATCAACAAAGGAAACTCAAGCAATAATCCAAGCTAATCTAACATCATAAAAAGTAATTTTGTATCAAAACATACTTACAATACTTCCTTGAAGTAATCTTGTTTCATCATTACTATGCTACTTAGATTAGGTATTAGTCCCTCATTAGCTATTCTTACTATTCATGGAAGTGTACTTCTTTACTAGTCCAAGACAAGTCATTACTCATGAATGGTTAGGATTTACCAATTCAAGACTACCAACGAAAAGCACCTTATTATGCTAGAGCAAGCTATCATGGAAAGCACCTTACTATGCAAGTCCAAGCTAATCAAGGAAGGGTACTATTGCACAATCCAAGCTATCATGATATGGTGTGGCCTCACCAAGTCAAGCTACCATGCAAAGCACTCTATTGTGCTTAGTTCAAGCTAACCATTGGAAGGGTACTATTGCTCAATCCAAGGCTATCCATGAGATCTACTAACTCAAGCTATCATGCATGTCTTGTCTTACCAAGTGAAGTTATTCATGAAGGGACCTCATATTACCACTTCAAGCTATCATAGTTCATACATTCTTTGATTCATTTTAGGTGAGCAAGCCTTTCAACCTAGAATTATTCTATGTGAGAAAACCTTTTCACATTCATGCGTTCATACATTCATAATATAGATCATGTGGGTAAATCCCTCCACTACAACCCTATCTACAATTCAACATTCATTATATAAGCTTTACTTTCAAAGCCCTGATAGTCATAATTCATCTTATTAGCTTTACTCTAAAAGCCTACTAATTATCATTCAATCATACATGCCTTAGTCTCAAGACAATTCTAATCTCAAAGCCTACAAGTCATAATTCATCATATGTACTTTGATTTCAATAAATTCATGTCTACAAGCTTTACTCTTAAGCAATTTATGTCTATATGCTTCAATCTCAAGCAATCTATCATCTATTTCATAAATCCTAGCAGATTACCTCTAAATCCTCAATTTCCCCTTTCATGGCATAAAACCCACTTACATCAATTTCATCTTTCTAGACATGGGTTAGGCATGGGTAGA
Organism: Solanum acaule; assembly: GCA_036250505.1. Taxonomy (NCBI): domain Eukaryota; kingdom Viridiplantae; phylum Streptophyta; class Magnoliopsida; order Solanales; family Solanaceae; genus Solanum; species Solanum acaule. The sequence goes on along the minus strand of JAJOOR010010330.1, from coordinate 34,171 downwards.
TGTAAATTCATCCTAAAAACATGTAATTATATCAATTCAATCATAAACAATCATAATCCACTCAATTGGAGCAATACTCATTACATTAGAAGAAACCCTAACTAGAGTGAATTTGGGACAACATGGGGTCTCCATGGATGAAAGTATTCCATGAATGAAAAGTCATCATACCTTGATTACAAATCCCATAAATTATTGAGGATGTGAGACTTGACCTTGATCCTAGCTTGAACTCTTTCTTCTTCTTCTTCTTCAAGTTCTAGAGAGAGAAATATTTGACAGGAAGAACTTTGGGATTCTTTTGGGGTTTTGGAAATAATGTCTTCAATGGTGAGTTTAAAGGGTTAAAATCACTTGTATACGTGTAACAGGCCTATACAAAACAACCTCACTTTAATCTAACTCAAACCGTAAAGTCCCAAAATACCCCTACTTGGCAACTAACTGTCCATGCTTCACGAGAGGCATTACGAGCCATGGTCCTCACCACTTGATGTGGTCCTGCTCGTGGTCATGGACTAGTGGCTAGGCCACCTTTCCTTGGCCCTTAAGATTTGAAGGCATTATCAAGAGCCTTCCCACGAACCATGGTCATCACCACAGGCCGTGAAGTGGCTCGTGAAGATGAGTCCAACTTGGGCGGCCCTTGGGGAGCTACTGCCTAGACACCTCGAGCCACACCACGGGCCGTGGTCCTCACCACTGGTTGTGGTGGTGGTAGTGAACGTGGGGTAGTGCTTAGGGAGTGTTGGGCAGCCTTGGCCCCTTCCCTTGGCTCTTGCCCTTTCTCCTTGGCTTGTAGCCCTCACACTTAGCTCTAGTTGGCCTACTAGACAACGGAGTGTTACAATATCTCCCCCTTGGGGACATTCATCCTCGAATGACACTCTAGGCATCTCTTAAAGGAAAGGACTCTTGACTAGCAGCCCATCATGCATGAAACTCATCTAAATGCACATAATTAAGGAGGAAATATCGACTCCAAACTAAACATACTCAATGCATCATATGGAAGGTAGGAACTACATCTAACAACCCATTATGCATGAAATTTCAACATTTCTCTTGTTCAAGGAGGAACTATCATCTCCAAGCTAAAAGCATGCTCGACACAGTCTCATGGAGCCTATATGCAATCTATACTCAAAGCATACATTCAAGGAGGAATCTCTCAACTCCAAGCTACGACATGTTCATCAATACATCTCATGAAGGCTATAGGCAACTCATACTCAATGCACTACAACATGAGGAAATCAATCATGCAAACTCATTTTCTTTCAAAACACAAGTTTTTCATGAACATGCACAATCATAAGGAAATCATGGGAACATCTAAAAACACACATGACCTCAGACAAGAACAAACCATGAGGAACTTATTATCTTAAGCTAATGGAGGAGCAGAAGGAAAAAGGATGAGGATATCGGGACATCTTATCGGCCTTCACATCCTGAATGACACCCTAATCTAACACCCTCAACTAAAAGATCCCTCCATAACATTTTTCACGATAGCAACTTCCTTGTTCTTCTATTTCTTAACTTGTTGGTCTAAGATCTCAACCAGTTCTTCTTCATAAGAGAGATTCTCATTAACTCCCAACACTTCTAAGGGATCTATGAATGTCGTATCTCCAACACACTTCTTTAATCATAGAGACACGAGAAACTGGATGCACCGACGCCAAATCATTAGGCAACTCTAGCTCACAAGCAACCTTACCAACATGTCTCAAGGTCTCATATAGGCCTACAAAATGGGGACTAAGCTTCTCTTACTTCCCAAACCTCATTACACCATTCTTGGGTGAGAATTTCAAGTAAACTCAAATCATAAACTTTAGGAACACTCAACCACCTTGCTATCTAAGCACATCATCTCCCTCTTGGGAGCAAGCCTAAACGGACTTTCTATGCACTATTTCTTTCAACTCAACTAAGGTTGGATCAAGACATCACTAGGCTTTCACACCCATCATGCAAGACGATTCTAAACCCTGGTGAACGTATACTACTACCTTTTAGAGGATTTTACACACTTACCGCATCAAGGTATTAACTAAACACTTTATTCGTCAAATCTTAACATAACACCGGGGTATTAGTCAAACCAAACAACATACCCAAAACTCATAGTGACCATATGGAGTTCTACAATCAATAAGACATAACCATAATGTAGCCAATTCATACTAAACACAACATTAAAGTCTAGCATGTCAACTCCTATCAAGTCATAAAAGACAAAGCAACACCAGAATCCTATAAAGCATAAAATACATACCCAAAGTCACATCCGGAGGACACTCTTGTTCACCTCTAGCTTGGAGAGCATAAAACCTATTCTGCTTTGGAGCATTCTCACCCGAATCACTAGGAGGAGCTTGTTTACCCTATCTTTTGTTAGCCTTTGTCATTGGACAATCCCTCAATTTTTGGCCACTTTCACCACAACTAAAGTAACCTTCTATGCCGGCTAAACACTTTCCCTCATGTGTCTTTCAACACCTAGAGTAACGAAGAAATGAAGTTTCTTAAGCATCTCGTAGCCTCTCATTCATAAATGTGGCGCGCTTCACACTTATCAACAAGACTCTACTTGACATGGTTTTGAGACATCCTAGAATCATTCTAACCCTTATTCTCTATTTACCAAGAACCCTCTGTGTCCTGACAAGGCGTACAAGGCCCCAAGAGGCCTCATACCAGCCCCTTAGCATATCACAACTATAACACCATGGAAACTAATAGGCTAAACTAGAGCTTAACATGAGGGTTAGAGTCCTAAATATAACTCCTTGTACTTAAAAATAGAGGGTTTTGTGTTAGAACATCAAGGAATGACCCCCAAGGACCAACCATGGGTCCTTGAGGAGGACCTTGGAAACTGCCCAAAAGTAGTGGACCACGGCAGGACCCACACCCCCGTGGGTCTTTCCACGCCATGTGGGTTAGGGCCATAGGTCCAAGGCTCCAAATCATGCTCTCTAAACCCCCAACCCACGCTTCACCAGAACGTGCCAGGGATCCAACCACGGTCCATCAGTGAGGGTCGTAGATGGAGCCTCGGAGCTGGTCTTTTAAGGTTAAGTTTAGGGGAACTTTGGGGTTTTGCGGTTTTAATAAATATTAAGCGATGTCATTTTAGACTAAATTAGAGGACCTATAGAAGGATTTTATACCACTAAATTAAGTTATTCACCTCATTATTTCTAAAACCCAAATCAATTCCCAAACTTCATCATCACCAAAGAAATTCTCTCTAGAACTTCAAGGAAGAAAAAAAAGAAGGAAGATGGAGATAGGGTTCAAGGAGCAAGGTTTTCTACTCAAACTCATTGGGTTTCATTGCTAAGATATGGTAGCTCTTCATCCATGGATAGAATTCATCCATGGAGCCCCTTCAAAACCCTAATTTTAAAGATAGAAATCCCTAAAAAGCTAGGGTTTGATTCCAAAGTCATGGGTTCCTTTAAAAAAAGATTCTAATGCTTGAATTACTTTATATTATGATTGAATTGACGATTTATTATGGTTTTTATGTTGAAATCCCCAAGAACCCATGAAATCCCTACATTTCCTGATTATGATCTTGTGATGTAGGTTTACGGATGAAAGAAGGATATTATGAGATGATGCTTGTAGTTATTGGGTAACTTGAATTATGTTAATGTCCATGTCTAATGTAGTGAATTCTCCTAATGTAGTGAATTCTAGATGTGTTTATTCGATATGAATTTGATCCTTGTAAGGGAAAATTATGATAGTATGCATGTTTATGAAGTCTTTATATATGCTTTAAGAACACTTTGAGAGTGAAGTGTCTGTGATCATGATCTAGTTGTTGTGTTCTTGAAAGGTTATTCTCATATACACACTTGATATAATGTGAAAGGTTTTCTCACAATATGAAGATTCTAAGGTGGAAAGGTTGTTTCACCTATTGAATCTATATGTAGACATGGATGGCGAAAGATTATTCTCACGTATGATCTAATAAGCTATCTTAATTAATCAAGTTATGATTTAATATGTATTCTGTGGGAAGTAATGCATAGCACCAAGTGGATATTTAATATGAGATGGAAGTTTTTACAGTAGTTTAGTTTGGCTTCTAAATGGGACCTTTTAAACTAGTTGAGTCCGAGTTCCCAAAGTATGTCTCATAAGATGGAGACCTTCTACCTTAGTTGAGACCGGGTTTCTAGTAGCAATATCATTATCCCATAAACTATGTGCCCCCATAGGTTATTTAGCTAGTGGATCCACCTAAGCTAAGAGTATGGTTCTACCTTAGGCAAGTAGGACAACCTTTTTTGGTGTGGGTACCATCGGGGATCCATGTATAGCTCACATGGTCTAATGTCGGTTAAGGTTTATTCCCACGATAATAATAACAAGAACATGAATTATGAACTATGGTTACTCAAGAAGCTTTTATATGAGGTTCCAAGATCTTAAAGGTAATGAATATGAATATAGGCCTAAAAAGGTTTACTTAGCATGGGTGAGATTTATGGGGTCTTATTCATTTATTGCACAAGTATTCTTTGAGGATATTTATGAAGTGTTTCTCTTATGGTATGATGATCCATGTATTGACTACACTTATGACTTATGTTTTTCCACTATCTTCATGATGATGTTCAAACTTAGTAAATTGCATGCATTCAAATAAAATGTCCCTTTTAGCATGTTTTCAATATTTTTATACATAGCTATCATACTTGGTGCATTTTATTACTAACGCCCTTTTCCTATATTTTTCCCAAGTGTAGGGTCCGGGTCTCAATGTGATCATCATTGTGGCTAAAGCTTGGATTTGTTCATTCTCCTAGCTTGTTGGTGAGTCCTCATGATTCGAGGACATATGTTATCTCGTTGTAGTTCATTTCTTTTATTTCCTTTTTGGACTATGTTGTAAGGGTTGTGTCCCTTTTCACTTTGAAATTTGTAATAGATGGCTATGTTGAGACTTAGAGTCTAGACTTCCGATTTTCTTTTATGAAAATTTTAGACTTGAAATGTGTTCTTACTCTTATTGTTCTATTGCTTATGTTATGATATGCTAAGTGTCTTGTATGTAGTTATTCGGGGTTCTATACGCCATGTTACGTCTAGGGGTACCCCTGGGTCGTGACAAACTTGGTAATCAGAGCACAAGGTTTAGAATGGTTCAAAGATGATGTCTTATAAGCCACGTCTAGTAGAGTCTTGTTCATGAGTGTGAAGCACGCCACACTTATGAATGAGAGGCTACAAGATGTTTAGGAAATTTCACTTCTTCACTACTCTTAAGTCGTGCCTTAGAGTTTAAGTCTAAAATATTTCTCTTTCCTAATCCTTCTCTTGTGTCTTCAAGATATGAATACACGAAGGGCTAATGCTAGAAGGATGGAAGAGGACAATGTGAATCAAGGAGCTCCTCCTCAAGCTCCCTAATCTCCGATAGATCCTTTTGTTGAGAATGTGACCCATGCGGCATTTAGATCGACTATCCAAATGTTGGCTCAAGTTGTGACTGCTCAAGCCGATAGAGAAGTTGTAGCTCGGTGAATCCTAATGTGAATTCGGCTGATTAAAGAGTTAGGGTTTTCTCTTGAATGAACCCTCCCGAATTTCATGGCTCCAAAGTGGAAGAGGATCCTCAAAGGTTCATCGAAAAGGTTTATAAAGTACTTTCTATTATGGGATTATCTTCAGAAAAGAAGGCGGAGTGAGCCGCCTAACAACTAAAAGATGTGGCTCAAGTATGGTATGATCAGTGGAAGGGTGAGAGACCCATAGGAGCGGGCTTGGTAGGATGGGAATTGTTCAAATCGGCTTTTCTTGATAGATTATTTCCCCTCCAGTTAAGGGAAGCAAAGGTACATGAGTTCATCAATCTTTGTCAAATAAGTATGAGTGTCAAGGAGTATGATATAAAGTTCACCCAACTCTCCAAATATGCTCCAACTATGGTGGCGGACTCAAGGGCTAAGATGAGTAGGTTTATGTCAGGTGTGTCTGACTTGGTTGAAAAAGAGTATCGTATGGAAATGCTCATCCATGACATGGATAACTCAAGGCTTATGGTGTACGCTCAACAAATCGATGAATCAAAACTCAAGGAAAAGAATGAGGAGGTGAAAAGAGCTAGAACCAGTAATGGGAACTTCTCCAATGCTTGATTCGATGGACAAGGTCGACCAAGGTTTAGACAAAGGTTTTCCAACAAAGGCTCCTCTAGTGCTCCCCGAAGGGTCAACAAGGATAGGGTGTCTCACCCTAAACCAAGGAGGTAAAAGTAGTGGCTCTTATGTGAATAGGCCTATTTGTGCAAAGTGTGGAAGAAAACATGATGGTAAGTGCCTAGTTGGCACAGATGGGTGTTTTAGTTGTGGAAAGAGTGGCCACAAGATGAGAGATTTTTCGATGCTCAAGGTTAAGGGAAGAGAATATAAACAAGCTCCTCCAAGCGGTTCAAACTCTAATGCGCCAAAGCAAAACTTCTATTATGCTCTTCAATCCCAAGGTGACCAAGAGAGCTCCTCGGATGTAGTGGCCAGTATGCTAAAAGTCTTTCTTATTGATGTATATGCCTTGTTATATCCCGGTGCTACATTGTCCTTTGTGACACCTTATATGGCCATGAAGTTTGATATGATCCCTAAAGTGTTGTTAGAACCTTTTTCGGTCTATACTCTGGTTGGTGATTTTTTGGTGGCTAAGAGGCTTTATAGAAGATGTCCCCTTTCCTTATCCCATAGAGTAACTTGGGTGGACTTGGTAGATTTAGATATGATGTGATTTTGGGTATGGATTAGTTGCATGCATGTTATGCCTCTATCAATTGTAGGACTCGGGTGGTTAGATTCCAATTCCCAAATGAACCTATCTTAGAGTGGAAGGAAGGAAATTCTATGCCTACAGGTCAATTTGTCTCTTGTCTTAAAGCTAGGAAGATGATCTCCAAAGGGTGTATTTACCATCTTGTTAGGGTAAGGGATGTAGATTCCCAAACCCCTTTTCTTGAGTCGGTTCCGGTAGTTAATGAGTTCCTGAAAGTTTTCCCTGATGAATACACGATATTCCTCCCAAGTGGGAAATAGATTTCAGCATTGACCTTTTACCGGATACGTAACCTATCTCTATCCCTCTCTATAGAATGGCTCTGAAGGTGTTGAAAGAGTTGAAAGAGCAACTAGATGATTTATTAGATAAGGGTTTCATCCGACCGATATCTCTCCATGGGGTTCCCCGGTGTTATTTGTTTGAAAGAAATATGGGACTCTCCGAATGTGCATTGATTATCGTCAATTGAATAAAGTGACCACCAAGAATAAATATCCTCTACCAAGGATAGATGACTTGTTTGACCAACTTCAAGGGGCTAGCTATATCTCTAAGATTGATCTTCGTTCGGTTTATCACCAATTGAGGGGGAGAGGGGCTGATATTCCAAAGATGGCATGTAGAACCCGGTATGGTTATTATGAGTTTGTGGTAATGTCGTTTAGTTGACTAATGCTCTAGCGGCGTTTATTGACTTGATGAATAGAGTGTTAAGGTAATACCTAGAAATGTTTGTGATTGTGTTTATCGATGATATCTTGATCTATTCAAGGAGTGAGAATGAACATGTGGACCATTTGAGAATTGTGTTGCAAGTTCTTAAGGACCAACAACTTTTTGCAAAGTTTAGCAACTATGAATATTTGTTAAGGTCCATAGCTTTCCTTGGTCATATTGTGTCAAGTAAGGGTATTGAGGTAGATTCGAAGAAGACGGATACGGTCCAGAGTTGGCCTTTACCTCTAACTCCTTCAAACATAAGAAGCTTTTTGGGTTTGGCCGGTTACTATAGAAGCTTTGTTGAGGGGTTTTCCGCCATTGCTTCTCTGTTGACGGCTTTGACTCAAAAGAAGGCTAAGTTTGTGTGGTCAGAAGCTTGTGAGAAAATCTTCCAAAAATTGAAAGCTAGACTTACTTCCAATCCGGTGTTGACCTTACCGGAAGGTTCAGATGGTTTTGTGGTGTATTGTGATGCCTCTAGAGTTGGGTTAGGATGTGTGCTTACGAAAAATGGTAAGGGTTTTACCTATGCTTCAAGGCAACTTAAAGTCCATGAGAAGAATTATCCTACCCATGACCTTGAGTTAGCGGCGGTTGTTTTAACCATAAAGATATGGAGGCATTATTTGTATGGGGTCCATGTTGATGTTTTCACCGATCATAAGAGTCTTCAATATGTGTTTAGTCAAAATGACTTGAATCTTCACCGTAGAAGGTGGCTTGAGTTATTGAAGGATTATGATATGAGTGTCCTTTACCACCCCGGCAAAGCTAATGTGGTAGTGGATGCTCTTAGTAAGTTTATGATGGGTAGTATGGCTCATATAGAGGATGAAAAGAAAAAGTTGGTTCATGATGTGCATAGGTTGGCCCGACTAGGTGTTTAATTAGTGGATTCCACCAAGGGTGGTGTCATGGTCCATAATGGTTCCGAATCGTCCTTTGTGATGGATGTGAAGTCTAAGCAAAATCTTGATCCTATCTTAGTTGAGTTGAAAGAGGCGGTACTGAAAGATTCCATTAAGGCTTTCTCCCAAGGGGAAGATGGGGTACTAAGGTATCAATGTATGTTATGTGTTCCAAATGTTGACAACTTGAGGGAGAAAATTTTATAAGAAGCCCATAGTTCTCGGTATTCAATTCACCCAAGAGGCACCAAGATGTACACCTACGGGAGGTCGATTGGTGGAATGGGATGAAAAAGGACATCACGGAATTTGTGGCCAAATGTCCTAATTGTCAACAAGTAAAGGTTGAGCATCAAACGGCGGGAGGCATGTCATAAGATATTGTTATTCCTACTTGGAAGTGGGAAGATGTGAACATGGATTTTATTGTAGGCTTGCCACGTACTTGGCAGCAACATGACTCGATATGAGTAACGGTGGACCGGATGACTAAGTCTACTCATTTCATTCCCTTCACGGTGTCCTACTCGGCGGAAGAGTATGCTAAATTGTATTTGAGGGAGATAGTAAGGCTACATGGAGTTCCCTTGTCTATCATTTCAGATCGAGGTCCCCAATTTACTTCACAGTTTTGGAGGTCTTTCCAAAAGGGTCTAGGTACCAAGGTGAAGCTTAGCACAGCTTTTCACCCTCAAACGGATGGTCAAGCGGAACGCACCATTCAGACTTTGAAGGACATGTTGAGTGCATCCATGATAGATTTTAAGGGCAATTGGGATGACAATATGTCGTTAGTTGAGTTTTCTTATAATAATAGTTATCATTCGAGTATCGACATGGATCCCTTTGAGGCTCTCTATGGTAGGAGATGTAGGTCTCCTATAGGATGGTTTGAAGTGGAGGAGTTGCTCTCCTAGGTCTGGAATTGGTACATGAGGCCATTGAGAATATTCGGGTTATTAAAGAGAGGTTGAGGATGGACCAAAGTTGGCAAAATTCCTATGCCGATGTTAGAGGATGGACCAAAGTCGGCAAAAGTCGAATGTTCCCAAAGGGGAGATATTGTAACACCCCGGAAACTAGTAGGCTAAAATAGAGCTTAGCATTAGGGTTAGAGTCGTAAACGTAACTCCTCGTACTTAAAAATAGAGGGTTTGTGTTAGAACGTCAAGGTACGACCCCCAAGGACAAATAATGGGTCCTTGAGGAGGACCCTGGAAACTGCCCAAAAGTAGTGGACCACGGCAGGATCCACGGCCCATGGGTCAGTCCATGCTACGTGGGTGGGAGTCCTAGGTCCAAGCCTGCAAATCAGGCACTCTAAACCCAAGATTCACCAGCACGGCCCATGGGTCCAACCACGATCCGTCGGTGAGGGTCGTGGGTGGGACCTGGGAGCTAAATTTTGAGGGTTAAGTTTAAGGACAGTTTGGGGTTTTCTAATTTTAATTAATATTAAGTGATGTCGTTTTAGCCTCAATTAGATCACCTATATAAGAATTTTATACAACTAAATTAAGATATTCACCTCATTATTTCTAAAACCCAAATCAATTCCCAAACTTCATCCTCACCAAAGAAATTCTCTCTCTAGAACTTCAAGGAAGAAGAAGAAGAAGGAAGTTGGATCTAGGGTTCAAGGATCAAGGTTTCCTACTCAAATTCATTGGGTTTCATTGCTAAGGTATGGTAACTCTTCATCCATGGATAGAATTCATCCACGGTGCCCCTTCGAAACTCCAATTTCAAAGATAGAAATCCCCAAAAAGCTAGGGTTTGATTCTAAAGTCATGGGTGCCTTTCAAAAATGATTCTAATGCTTGAATCAATTTATATTTTATGTTGAAATCCCCAAGAACCCATGAAATCCCTATATTTCCCAATTATGATCTTGTGATGTGGTTTGTGGATGAAAGAAGGATATTATTAGATTATGCTTGTAGTAATTGGGTTACTTGAATTATGTTAATGTCCATGTCTAATGTAGTGAATTCTAGATGTGTTGATTCTATATGAGATTTGATCCTTCAAAGGGAAAATTATGATATTATGCATGTCTATGAAGTCTGTGTATATGCTTTAAGAACACTTTGAGAGTGAAGTGTCTATGATCATTATCAAGTTGTTGTGTTGTTGATAGGTTATTCTCATATACACACTTATGCATGAATATGATATGATGTGAAAGGTTTTCTCATAATATGAAGACTCTAATGTTGAAAGTCTTTCTCACCTAGTGAATCTATATGTAGAAATTGACGGTTAAAGGTTATTCTCACACATGATCTAATGAGCTATCTTAATGAATCAAGTTATGATTTAATATGTATTATGTAGGAAGTAATGCTTAGCATCGAGTGGATATTAAATATTAGATGGAAGCTTTTACATTAGTTGAGTCTGGCTTCCCAATGGGACCTTTTACACTAGTTGAGTCCACGTTCCCAAAGTATGTCTCATGAGATGGAGACCTTCTACCTTAGTTGAGTCTGGGTTTCTAGTATCAATCTTCTTATCCCATAAACTATGTGCCCCCATAGGTTATTTAGCTAGTAGATCCACCTAAGCTAAGAGTATGGTTCTACCTTAGGCAAGTAGGACAACCCTTTTCGGTATGGGTAACACCGGGGGTCCATGTATAGATCACATGGTCTCATGTCAGTTAAGGCTTATTCCCACAATAATGCAAACAAGAATATGAATTATAAACTATGGTTACTCAAGAAGCTTTTATATGAGGTTCCAAGATCTTAAAGGTAATGGATATGAATATAGGCCTAAAGAGGTTTACTTTGCATGGGTGAGATTTATGGGGTGTTATTCATGCATTGCACAAGTATGCTTTGAGGGTATTTATGAAGTGTTTCTCTTTTGTTATGATGATCCATGTATTGACTATACTTATGACTTATGTTTTTCCACTATCTTCATGATGATGTTCAAACTTAGTAAATTGTATGCATTCAAATAAAATGTCCCTTTTAGCATGTTTTCAATATTTTTATACATGGCTATCATAGTTAGAGCATTTTTGTACTAACACCTACTTTTCCTACATTTTTTTCAAGTGTAGGGTCCGGTTCTCAAGGTGATCATCGTTGTGGCTAAAGCTTGGATTTTTTTATTCTCCTAGTTTGTTAGTGAGTCCTCATGATTAGAGAAAGGATTTTATCTCATTGTAGTTCATTACTTTTAATTCCATTTCGGACTATGTGGTATGGGTTGTGTCCCTTTCCACTTTGAATATTGTAATAGATGGCTATGTTGAGACTTAGAGTCTAGACTTTCGCTTTTCTTTTATGAAAATTTTAGACTTGCAATGAGTTTCTACTCTTATTGTTCTATTGCTTATGTTATGATATGCTAAGTGGCTTGTATGGAGTCATTCGGGGTTCTATACACCATGTTACATTTAGGGGGTACCCCTGGGTCGTAACAACAACATAAAGTAATAGAAATGAGCGGAATCTTAAATCATTTTCTTAACATCAAGTTCCATAAAACGAAGCGAAACTCTATTACAGTTTGTCTCAAACCATCTAAACATGAATATCTTGGGACACAACCCATATAATAGTTCTAAACATAAAATGAAAGACATAAGGACATGGTGTTCACATCAACGAATACTATGAGGACTCACCATATCTTCACTCCTTGCTCTACTATCAACCTAGCCGCGGGGATGGAAGTCAACATCATCAGACCCTACATTTGATAAGAATGTAGGCAAGAGTATGCGTTAGTACAAACATGTACTAATTATGATGGCTATCATAAATCATCAACAAAGGCATAGTAAAAGTAGTAGTCCACATAAGACATAGGCTATAAGCATAAGAGATAACAACATAAGTCATAAGCATATTCAATGCACATAAATCATCTTACTATGAGAGGAACACTTCTCAGGTAACCTCAACTTGTTCTTACTAACTACATAGGTCATCCACCTCTAGTCATACATATCAAGGAGTGCAACTCAAGGAAAAATCCAAGATAATCTAACATCATAACAAGTAATTTCATATCAAAACATACTTACAATACTTCCTTGAAGTAATCTTGTTTCATCATGACTATGCTACTTTGATTAGGGATTAGTCCCTCATTAGCTATTCTTACTATTCATGGAAGAGAACTTCTTTACTAGTCCAAGACAAGTCATTATTCATGAATGGTTACGATTTACCAATTCAAGGCGACCAACGAAAAGCACCTCATTATGCTAGACCAAGCCATCATGGAAAGAACCTTACTATGCAAGTCCAAGCTAATCAAGGAAGGGTACTATTGCTCAATCCAAGCTATCGTGATATGTTGTTGCCTCACCAAGTCAAGCTACCATGCAAAGCACTCTATTGTGCTTAGTTCAAGCTAACCATTGGAAGGGTACTATTGCTCAATCCAAGGCTATCCATGAGATCTACTAACTCGAGCTACCATGCATGGTATTGTCTTACCAAGTCAAGCTATCCATGAAGGGACCTCATAGTACCACTTCAAGTTATCTTAGTTCATACATCCTTTGAGTAATATTAGGTGAGTAAATCTTTCAACTTAGAATCATTCTATGTCAGAAAACATTTTCAAATTCACACATTCATACATTCATAATATAGATCATGTGGGTAAATCCTTCCACAACAACCCTATCTAGAATTTATCATTCATCATACAAGTTTTACTCTAAAGCCTAATAATCAAAGCTCATCATATTAGCTTTACACTAAAAGCCCTACTAGCTATCATTCATCGTACATGCCTTAGTCTCAATACAATTCTAATCTCAAAGCCTACAAGTCATAATTCATCTATGTACTTTGATTTCGATCAATTCCTCAATTTCCCCTTTCATGGCATAAAACTCACTTACATCAATTTCATCTTTCTAGACATGGGTTAGGCATGGATACATGTAAATTCATCATTAAACATGTAATTATATCAATTCAATCATAAACAATCATAATCCACTCAATCGGATAAATACCCATAACATTAGAAGAAACCATAACTAGAATTGGGGAATTCATTTTCTAAATTGGGGAAAATGTGGGGTCCATGGATGAAAGGATTCAATAGATGAAAAGCCATCATACCTTGATTACACAGCCCAATAATGCTTGAGGATTGGAGACTTGACCTTGGTCCTAGCTTCAACTCTTTCTTCTTCTTCAAGTTCTAGAGAGAGAAATATTTGAGAGGAAGAACTTTCGGATTCTTTTGGGGTTTTGGAAATAATGTCTTGAATGGTGAGTTTAAAGGGTTAAAATTACGTATATATAGGTGTACTAGTCCTATACAAAATGACCTCACTTTAATCTAACTCAAACCGGAAAGTCATGAAATACCTCCACTTGGCAGCCCACTGTCTAGCCTTCACGATAGGCACCACAAGCCGTGGTCCTCACCACTTGTCGTGGTCCTGCTCGTGGTCATGGACAGTGTCTAGGCCACCTTTCCTTGGCCCCTAAGAGTTGAAGGCATCACTACAAGCCTTCCCACGAGGCGTGGTCATCATCACTGGCGATGAAGTGGCTCATGAATATGAGTCCAACTTGGGCAGGCCTTGGGGAGCTACTGCCTAGCCACCACGAGCCACACCACGGGCCGTGATGGTTGTCTTGAAGGTGGGGGAAGAACATAGGGAGAGTTGGACAGCCTTTGCCCCTTCCATTGGCTCTTTCCCTTTCTCCTTGGCCCTTACCCCAAGTCCTTGGCTTGTAGATCTAACACTTAGCCCTAGTTGGCCTACTATACTACGAGGTGTTACAGGGAGCCAGCAAGATGTAATATGACTTGTGTGAGGTTTATTGGTGGAATGGGATGAAGAAGGATATTACGGAATTCATGGAAAAATGTTCTAATTGTCAACAAGTGAAAGTTGAGCATCAAAACCAGGGAGGTTTGTCTCAAGATAATAGTATTCCTACTTAGAAGTGGGACGATTTGAATATGGACTTTATTGTTGGGTTACCCCACACCTGGCGGCGACTTGACTCGATTTGGGTTATTGTGAATCGTATGACAAAATCAGTTCATTCCATTCCCATCAAGAATTCTTATTCATCAGATGACTATGCTAAGTTTTACTTCAGAGAAATGGTTAGGTTGCATGAAGTGCCCTTATCCATTATCTCCGTTAATGGTACCCAATTTACCTCTTAGTTTTGGAAATTTTTTCAAAATGGGCTTGGTACTAGTGTTAAGCTTAGTATTGCCTTCCATTCACAAACCAATGGTATAGCGGAGCATACTATCCAAAATTTTGAATATATTTTGTGAGCTTGTGTGACTTCTTCAACCGAAATTGGATGATCATTTGCCTTTGATTGAGTTTTCTTACAATAATAACTATCATTCTAGTGTTGGTCCCCATTTGAGGCTCTTTATCGTAGGAGGTGTAGATCTCCTATAGGTATTTTTTGAAGTTGGTGAGGTTACTTTGATAGGTCCTGAGTTGGTACATGAGGCTATGTAGAAAGATTGGCTTATTCGAGAAAGGTTGAAAACAACTCAAAACTTGACAAAAGTCATGTGCTGATGTTAGAAGGATAGGTCTTGAGTTTGATATTCATGATTGGGCCTATTTGAAAATTTCACCTATGAAGGGTGTGATGAGGTTTGGGAAGAAAGGTAAGCTTAGTCCCCGATATATGGGTCCATATCAGATTTCGAATCATTTTGGTAAAGTTGCTTAAGAACTTGATTTTCCTAATGATTTGGCATCGATACATTCGGTTTTTCATGTCTCCTTGTTGAAGAGATTTCTCTGAGATCCGACATCCATTGTTCCCTTGGAATGTTTGGGAGTTAAGGAGAATCTTTCTTATGAAGAAGTTATGGTTGGTATTTTTGACAGGCAAATTAAGAAGTTAGGAAATAAGAAATTTGCTGCCATGGAGGTTTTTTGGAGGAATCAGTTTATTGAGGGTGCAACTTGGGAGGTCGAGACCGATATGAAGTCCCATTACCCTCATCTCTTTCCCTCCAACCTCACTTTAGCTTGAGGTATTTATTTCCGCATGGTCCATCCTTATATCTTAGTCCTTGTTATATTTCCTTATGCATGCATGGTCATGAAAACTAGATATTTGAGAAAATGAGTTAACTTGATTGATTGCTCCATGTTTTTGTGCAGTTGAGTATGAGTTTCAAATAAGCCTTATGAAATGATTTTTGAATATGCTTTAGCTTGGAGTCAATTCTTCCTCCTCGAATATGTGCATTTATCTAATTGTATTCATGTTGGGTTGTTAGATGTATTGAGTTCCATTTGAGGATGAATGTTCCCAAGGGAGACATATTATAACACCTTGGATATTGAAAAGAAGAAAAATGCAGTTCTTAGGTTGGTGTCTATGTCTATAGGTCCCACTAATAGACCGTAGAAGCTTCTACGGGCCATAGGTGGCAACTGTAGGTAAAGGGAAAATGAAATTTTTAAAACAAGTCTCACTACCTTTTTTTACGGTTTAACATGATGGTCCATCGTTCCTCCTACGAGTCGTAGATAGGTCTCGTAAGTCACCCAAACTTAGTAAAATTTTAAAGCTCAAAGTTGGGTTCTATGGATGAGATGTACGGATCGTAGGAAGACCTACGAACCATACAATGGATACATCAAAAATGGGTCAATTTTAGGGTCCCAGTAACACATCCACCATTCACCAGTTCGATCTTTCTAAGACCTATAGAACGTAGGTCCAACCGTCGATGGGGTCCATAGTTATTTTTAAAAAAAAGGCTTTTGGGTCTTTTCCCAATTATTTTAACCCAATACTACGTCATTTTCCCTTCTACCCTAGGCCCTATATAAACATTTTAAACCCCCAGATTACCCAATTGAACTCATCCTCCTAAATTCCCAAAAGTTGATGAAGTTCTTCCCTAAAGAAAACTTTAAAGCTTGAAGAAGAAGTCTAGGGTTTCAAGATCAAGTCTCTAAATTTACCATTGATTGTGGGATTTTGACATCAAGGTATGACACTATTCACCTATGGAAACCTTTCCTCCATAGGGTTCTTAAATTATCCAATTTTACAAGTTAGAATCTCCAATTGAAGTTAGGGTTTTATTCAATATCCTAGTTTCTTTTCAATTGTGATCTAACTGATTATTAATATTTTTTTTATGCATGAATTGAGATAATTACATGTTTTTAAGTTGAATTCACATGAACCCATGCATGATCCCTGATTTCTAGATTTTTATCATATCATGAAACTTTTGAATTCTGAAAGATGAATTTATGAAGATATGCATATTTCTTTATGACAATGAAGTAAATGATTTAAGGTTGCTTTGAGAGTAAAGCATAGATGTTGTTGTTGTGAATGGATTTCTCACATACTACTCAAAACATGATTGTGAAAGGATTTTCTCACAATAAAGGATTTATAAGGATGAAAGGTTTTCTCACCTAAGTTGATTCAAGATTAAGGAGCTCTTCTAATGAACTCTAGCTTGTATTGGCTACTTAATTGTGCCCTTCCCTGGATAATAAGACAAGATAGGATTAATGACTATTCTGTGGAACTTATGCTTAGAACCAAGTGGACAAGTGGTCATTACCCATGTCCCATAACTATGTGCCACCATAGGTTTTCTTAGACAGACATTAGCTAGTGGATCCACCTAAGCTAGAAGTTTACGGTTCTTACCTTGGCAAATAAGGACATCTATTTTCGGTGTGGGATAGACATCGGATTCAATGTTATAGTTCACATGGACTATGTCGATAAAGTTAAATCTCTTACCATAATGAAGTAAGCTTACTCTCTAAAATTATCTCAAAAGTGTCTTAAATATGTTTAGTTTGCATTGACCATGGTTATGACTTATGTTTCTAACATGTTATTTTATGATTTTTCTTGGTCATTGCATGTCATATAAAGTCCTTTTAGCATGATTTCATAACTCTTATGCATTGCTATCATACTTGGTACATTTCATGTACAGACGCATACTTGTGCCTACATTGTTTCACTAATGTAGGGTCGCTCCTAACTCCCATACTCGTGGCTAGTGATCCCTTATAGACATTGAAGATTGTTGAGTCCTCATGTTCCGAGAACAAAGACTCTTTTATTGTTTTCATTTCTTTTCATTTCAAATTTTGTATAGGATAAATGGGTTACACACTAATCAATCCCTAATGAAGTAATAGATGGCTTTGAGACTTATGTTAGACTTTCGCTTCTTTTTTCAAACTCATTCGTATAAAAGGTTGCTTTTAAGTCCTTTGTTTCTATTATCTTGTATGTTGTATGCTAAGTGGATTGTGTAGGGCCTTCCGAGGTCTTATATGCCATATCACGTCTAGGGTATACTTTGTATTGTGGCAGCTACAGACCATAGGAATTTGGACGGGCCATAGAAAGGTCTCATGGAGAGTAAGGTGAAAGTTGGATTTATGAAGTTCGTTCTACGGTTGACTAGTACAGGATGTAGAAATTTTTATGAACCATAGGTCCAACCTATAGGACTATCTGATGGTTATTTCTTAAGGGTATTTGGCTCTTTTCCTCTGCAATTAATGCCTATACTATGTTGTTTTTACCCTAATTCTAAGTCATATAACTACCTTTCAACTCTTTAAATTTCTCCAACTCTTTCATTCCCTCAAATTTCCTGAATCCATCCAACTTCAACCCCTCCAATTCTCTCCCAAGTCGATTCTAAGATATTCAAGTCGATTCTATGGTGAAGGTATTCAAGTCGATTCTAACAAATATGAGGTTTGGTTGAGTAAGCACAGGTTAATATTGTGTATGGTGAAGGTATTCAAGTCGATTCTAAGAAAAGTGAGGCAGTTAAGAATTGGCCTAGACTTTTGTCCGCTTCGGATATACGGAGTTTCTTGGGTTTGGCCGGTTATTATAGAAGGTTTGTGGAATGTTTTTCCTCTATTTATTTGCCTTTGACAGCAGTGACTCAAAAGAAAGTGAAATTCCTATGGTCGGAAGATTGTGAGAAGAGTTTCCAAGAGTTGAAGGATAGACTCACTTTGGCCCCTATTTTAATACGACCGGAAGGATTGGATGGTTTTATGGTGTGTTGTGATGCTTCACTAGTTGGTCTTGGTTATGTTTTGATGTAACATTGGAAAGTCATCACTTATCCTTCAAGGGAATTGAAGGTACATGAAAAGAATTATCTGACTCATGATTCAGAATTAGCGGTGGTGGTGTTTGCTCTAAAGATTTGGAGACATTACTTGTATGGGGTTTATGTAGATTTGTTTAACAACCAAAAGAGTTTAAAATATGTTTTCACTCAAAAGGACTTGAATCTTTTTCCAAAGGAGGTAGCTTGAGTTATTGAAGGATTACGACATGAGTGTCCTATATCATCCCGGTAAGGCAAATATGGTGGTGGATGCTCTTAGTCGACTATCAATGGGAAATGTTGCTCATGTCCAGGAAGATAAGAAAGGGTTAGTTCGTGATGTTCATTGATTGGTCCCATTGGGTGTTTGATTAGTTGATTCTAATGAGGGTGGTGTGACTATTCATAATGGTTCAGAATCATCTTTTGTATCGAATGTGAAACCTGAGCAAGATCTTCATCCGGTATCTGTAGACTTGACAAAGTCAGTTTCTAAAAAAAGACATAGAGGCTTTCTCCCAAGGTGGAGATTGTAACGCCCTTTATTCTCCATATGCTACTTTTATTCATATGACACTTGACATAGACTTATGGTATAGGTGAGGGACCATGTTTCTTAGATGAGATTAAAATAGATTGGAAGAAGTTGTAATGCCTTGCACATTTCAGCATGTATACTCCAAGTTATCTTCGACAAAAGCATTTAAACTTGAGATAGTAAGGTTATATTTGAGTTTAAAGTTTAAAGTGATGTCTCAATTTAAAGCAAAAGGAATTAAGATTTAGAAAATAAAATAAGTAAGTTGCTTGCTTGACTTAACTACACTAGTAGGTGACAAGTAAGTGCATCACCTACTTTGACTTATTGACCCGCCTAAATGACCAACTAGGTGCATTACCTACTAAGACTCTTTTGACCATGTTATTGGGCCAAGTACACTACCACCTACTTGCATTAATCTGGCCCAAGTTAAGGAGAAGAATAAGGGGAAAATGGACAGCCAAGGCCCAATATTCTTAAGTCCAAAAAGGCCCAAGTGAAAAGTCCAAGTAGGTGTATCACCTACTTGATAAATTATGGACCAAAATGAGTGAGATGGTCGGCTAAATCAGGTCCCTTTAAAAGGGATTGATATCACCTTTTTCCAACTATTTTTACTTTGACAAAAATCTGATTTGTAGAGTTTTCTCTCTTCCCACTCTTAGCTTCATATAGCAGCCATTAAATACCATTAGGGTTCTTAAATATTATGGAGTTCAAGCTATTGGAGGGTATAAGTTAAGACAAGTTGAGGAGTACAACCTTTACCTTGAAGAATCCAAGCGTTATTAAGTGGTAGTTCTTTCCAGCAAGGTAAGCTACTACAATTTTCTCCCTCTCTTGTACTTGAGTTAATCAAGTCATTTGGTATTTGTTAGTGAGTTGGGAACTGTTCCTTTTAGATGGTGTAATATTGGGGAAGATGGTTTGGTGGTTACTGCATGTTGGGATAGCCATGGAGGGGAGTCCCCTTTAAATTTAGTTATGAGCTCATTTGAGAATTTTAAATGTAATGTTAGCTTCTCAAGTGGTGGTGATCACAAACCATGAGTTCATATTGCTTCTGTTACATTATGATGTTTAGAGACTTTTTTATATATATTGTGATAAGGGATGTGACTGGATGTGTGGAGAATTTGTGGAGATGTTAAAGGACTTAAATATTACAGGGCGTGGGGATACATCACTGAATTGAGTGTTACATGGACTTGCTACCTACCACACATTTGTATATTAATGTCTATGTTTTCCGCAAGTTTGGGGAGGACTTTATAAGAAGGTTATATAGTATATAGATGTGATTAAAAGGAAAGGAAAGGAAAGAAAACTTTGGCTAGATAAATTTCATGCTTACTGTTGCGTTACTATTTTGGACGGATCAAGTAGCTCAAATTGGTTCATTAGCTACTAATACTAGTCTTACAACTTATTTTATTGAAGATTAGTAATCTGAAGAGAAGGAGCTTAAGTCATACTTTTTGAATTGTTTATCAAGGTATGTAAAGCTATTCGCTTCCATATTCCTTGGCATGAAATCTGATATTTGCAATAAATATCACTAAAGTGAATTTCCTAAAGTTCTATTCCTAATAAAGAAAACATAGTGGCAACGTATGATCTCCAATATGGATAACAATATTTTTCCCCTCTTCTTAGCGTGTCAAATTACTTCATTATATGTTCATTACTCTATATTTTTGTAATTATCCTCTTCCTATGTGCTAGTATAGAAATGGTATTTGCAAAAGAAAGCTTGGTGAATTCTCCTCTTAGTCAATTGAAGTCAATTATGTCATTGTAACTGTTTATGTTATTATTCTCATTACTCTATATTTGTGTAATTATCCAACACCTATGTGCTAGTATAGAAATAGTATTTGCAAAATCAAGCGTGGTGAATTCTCCCCATAGTCAATTGATGTCAATTGTGACATTTAAGCTCATAAGTAATACATTGATTTTCCATAACTCCTTACGTCATTATTACTGACTTAAAGTTATTAGTCTCTTGTTGTCTACCACTGGTTAGTAGTTCCATATCATAAAAATGTTTATGACAACCAAAACAACAATCTCAAAATTAAAGAAACTAAGTGAAGCAGTTTGTATATATATGTGTGGCAGGCTAGGGGAAAATGATTTGCATGGGTCGATCCCAATTGATATAGAAGGGTTGCAGCTCAGGGGCGAAATCCTAGCATGGGTCGATCCTAATTTGTGTAATTATGAGGACCGCATCCAGAGGTTAAAATGCCTGGCATGGGTCATCCTATTCTACCACTGATCAACTGGTCATTTGTACACATGCCTTATAAATATTATAACGCAGAGAAAAGTAAAGAAAAGAATGTAACATACATGATCCCACAAGAGAAAACAAAGGTGGTCATCTAGAATAATCTATGCACTTATATATTGATACTCGATTTCATTTGAGCCCTTGTTTTACATATGCTATTGCCTTACATATTTAGATGTCCCTCGTAGGGGACACTACATTTCATGTTGCAGGCACATATAATCTAGCTAGTAGACCTCTTTAGTAAGAGCACAGTTACTCAACTGCTATTGGTGAAGCTCATGGTTGATTCGGGGCTAACGAGTCTTTGGCACCTATTTTGTTACTATATGATAGTTAAGGGTAAGGCAGGGCCTTGTCCTGTCCTAAAGTAAGTTTTTCTATCTTTTAGAGGCTTTGAAGACTAATTTATATAATTTTGTTGTGTCTTGACTCTTAACAAGTTGTGGCCTCAATGGCCAAGTTTGGTATATAAGGTTTGGTTCTACTTATGTCAGTTATTTTTGTTGCATCCTATATGAACTTCTCAAAAAATTAAAAATTTCATAGTTATATACATAGTAAGCACATGTTATATGTTGCTTCTCTCAAGCCTTTAGGGCATCGGGTGCCTAAATGTCTTAATGAGAATTGAGGCATGACAGAGATGGTGTCCTTCGATAACAAGGCTATTTATGTGTTCCAAACGTTAATGAGTTAAGGAATCAGATACTAACAAAAGCTCATAGTTCTCGGTATTTTATTCACCCAGGAGCAACCAACATGTACCGTGATATGCCGAAAGTCTATTGGTGGAATGTAATGAAAAATGATATTGTGGAATTTGTGGCTAAATGTCTGAATTGTCAACAAGTGAAAGTTGATAATAAAAAACCAGGTGGTCTGTCTCAATACATTGGCATTCCTACATGGAAGTGGGAAGATTTGGATATGGACTTCATTACAGGTTTACCCCGCACTCATTGACAATTTGATTCAACTTGGGTCATAGTGGACCGAATGACGAAATTGGCTCACTTTCTTCCTGTTAAGACTTCATTCTCATCAGAAGATTATGCAAAGATTTATATTAGGGAGATGGTAAAGTTGTATGGATTGTCGTTTTCCATTATCTCCAATTGTGGTACTCAGTTTACATCCCAATTTTGGAAATCATTTCAGAAAGGTCTTAGTACTCAAGTGAAACATAGCATGACTTTTCATCCTCATACCAATGGACAAGTCAAATGTACCAGTCATACTTTCGACTACATGTTAAGAGCTTATGTGATTGACTTCAAGGGTAATTGGGATGTTTATTTGCCTTTGATTGAATTTGCTTACAATAATAGCTATCATTTTAGCATTGGGATGGCACCGTTTGAGGCTCTCTATAGTAGGAGGTGAAGGTTTCCTATTGGTTGATTTGAGGTTTGATGAGTTTCTTTAATAGGGCCCAAGTTGGTGCATAAGGCTATGGAAAAGGTCTAACTTATTCATGAGAGGTTGAAAATGGCTTAACGTCGACAAAAGTCTTATTGGGATGTTAGAAAAAGAGAAGTAGAATTTGATGTTGATGGTTGGTTCTACTTCAAAATTTCACCCATGAAAGATGTAATGAGATTTAAAAAGAAAAGTTAGCTTAGTCCCCAATATATGGGCCTATGTTAGATTTTGAGGCGTATTAACAAGGTTACTTATGAACTTGTGTGTCCAAATGATTTGGCATCGGTAAATCTGGTATTCCATGTATCTTTGTTAAAGAAGTGTGTTGGATACCCGACATCTATTGTTCCTTTATAAGGTTTGGTAGTTAAGAAGAATCTTCCTTATGAAAAGGTCCCGGTTGAGATTTTAGACCGGAAACTTCGGAAGTTGAGAAATAAGGAAGTTGCTTCCATGAAGGTTCTATAGAGAAATCAATTAGTTGAAGGTGCTACTTGTGAGGCCAAAGACGATATGATGTCTCTGTATCCTCATCTTTTTCCCTCCACTCCTACTCTAGATTAAGGTATTAGCTTCCCATGATTTATTCTTTTTGATTCATACGTTTTAGTCACTCTCGTGTTTCCAAATGCATGCATGTTCATAAAACTTGATTTTTGATGTTATGACTTAGGTTGGAGTGATTCTACATGTTATTTGCATTTGAATGAAAATTTACATTTATGATGCATTGTTAGTTTCTCTCCTACTCTATTCATGCTAGTTTTAGTTCCATTTGAGGACGAATGTTCCCAATTGGGAGAAATTATGACACCTAGGAAATTGAAAAGTCAAAAAGGAATGAATAATGCATAATTTACCTTGAAGCAGTGATCTACGAGTCCAACCTACAGACCATAGGAAGTCCTACAAGTTGTGGAAAGTGAACAGTAGAACCCAGAGTTGGGATTTTCAATTTTAAGTTTCTAAAGTTTGACCTACATATGAACAAGATGAACCATAGTAAGGTTTACGAGCCCTATGTAGCTTTCCTTGAAGGGATTTGGGGATTTCATTCAGGATCTCAGTTCCACATAATGATTTGATGGGTTGTCATTTGGTTTACGGGTCGTAGGATGGGTCACGTTGAAAGGATTCAGACTTGGTGAAATTTTAGACTAAAAGTTGAGTTCTACGGATGGGGTTTACGGACCGTAGGAATTTGGACAGACCGTAGAAAGGTTTCGTGGGGAGTAAGGTGAAAGTTAGGTTTCTAAAGTTTGTTCTACGGTTGACGAGTACAGGCCATAGAGGCTTCAACGAACCGTAAGACTGTTCGACATTTATTTCTTAAGGGTATTTGGGTCTTTTACTATGCAGTTAATGCTTAAATTATGTTGTTTTGAACCTAATTCTATGTCCTATAACTACCTTTCTACTCCTAAAATTTCCCCAAATCTTTCATTCCCTGAAATTCCCTAAATCCATCCAAGTTCATCCCCTCAAATTATGTCCCAAGGTCAAAGTGAAAAAGCTAGGGTTTTCAAGTCAAGTCTCCTTGTTCACATTTATTTTGGGCTTTGATCCTCAAGGTATGGAGGGTTTCATCAATGAGTTTCATTCAACCATTTAGCCCCAAGGTTTTCTCCAGTTCTCCAACTTAACTTTAATCAAATTAATTAAGTTTTCTTTCAATTCTTCATGAGTTCTATTTGTGTTAATTCAATTGCTTTAATTTGATCTTATTGTGGTTGTTTAACCCAATTACATGTTTTCCAATGATATCGCATAAGCCCATGCATTGATCGTGAGTTTTACCTATGAACTCTAATTTGTATGAAAATGGAGAAAAGTTAAGAATCAATGAATGATGTTTTCATGAACTTGTGCATGATTTATGAAAACGGATTATTTATGATCTAGGTTGCTTTAAGATGAGCATCGCTGAAGTTGTGAAAGGATTTTCTCACATATAATGGGATCATGGCTTGGTGAAAGATTTTCTCACTTAGACTTATTTCAAGATTTATTGAGCTACTCTATGATGTTTAAGCTTGGATTAGTATTTGAATTTTAATTTTTAATGTATCATGATAACTTTATGAAAATGTCTACTCCGTTGGGGTTTAACTAAGCACTGAGAGAACTTTGAGGTAAAAGCTAAAATAGGATAGTCTCTAGTAGAAAATTCTAGTTCCAAACTATGTTCCCCCGTAGGATTTCCATAAATGGCCTAGCTAGTAGATCCACATATAGCACATGTTATGATACAGAGTTTGACCTTTGTAAGAGACTCTCCCTTCTCGATATGGGAGTTACATCAAATTCCATGTCATGGCTCGCATGATCTATTATGGGTTAAAGCTAATATCCCACAAAATAAAATAATTTCCTTTCAAAGAGATTATGGAGCTTTTCTTATGATTTTAAGATGCATTGACCATGTTCATAATTTACAATTCTTCTTAAATGATTTTACTATGTTTAGCTTGGTCATGCATATCATGTATTCGATTATGTCCTCTTATAATCATGTTCCTTGTTTTAATGCATTTCCCTCCTACTTAGTACATTTTATGTACTACTGCATACTTATGCCTATATTGTTTCACTAATGTAGGTTGTGACGATTCTTCTCCCTTTGTTCATGGCTAGTGGATTAAATTGTAGATTTGAAGACTTGGTGAGTCCTTATACTCCAAGGACGATATCACCTTTATTGCTTTCATATGTTTTTTTATATTTTGAATGTTGTACATGGTTTACGGGTTATGTCCCAACCACTCCTTTTGATGTAATAGATGGCTTGTCAAGAGTATGTTATTTTCCACTTTTAAAATGTCAAACTCTTTATTTCATATGAGATTTCTTGTTTTACCTATTATGTTGTGTAAATGTATGTCAAGTGTCTTGTGTAGATCCTACCGAAGTCTTATACGCCCTGTAACGTCTAGGGTGTACTTTGGATCATGACAACTTATGATGAGAAATGTGTTTTGTGTGAATGTTGAAAAAGAAATCGGTGTTGCTTCTCTTTTAAATGATCTTTGGATTCTTATATTGACTAGTTGCATATTGATGTGACACTTGCAATGAACATCGCACACAAGCTTTTTGATTTTGTAGAGTTGTGTTAAATTACTGTTTTTGAAGTGTCATGTGTGGTGAGGTCCTACTTGAAATAATGCTTGTTGAATCCTAAAATATTCCTTGTTAGTCTAATAATCTAGCTTTGGTTAATGAAAGAAATGATCTCGGGCACAAATTTTGAGAGGAAACCCAAATGTTCGTACCTTTTTGTGAATATAGGTGCAACCATTTTGGCACCATTTGAGCTTAAACCAATTGTTTTCAACCTTGTTGAAGCCTTTTGAGCCAAATAGTACATAAATTCTCACCCATGAACTCTTTTTTAAGCAATGATTTGTTTGAATAGCCAACCCAAGCCAAAATCCTAAGTTGGAGGTGTGGAATGGAAGGAGGAAAGAAAGCCAAGTGGAAGGAGAAGAAAAAAAATGTGAGACTAAACTTTGAAATTTGTTTCAAAAGCAACCCCTTCTTATAAAAATAATGAGCAAAAGTTTGAAGATTGAAATGAAAAAGAAAATGTGATGAAATAAAAGGGGTATCAAATAAATGAAATGAAAAATTGAAGTTTGAGTCTCCAAGTGAAAAGAATGAGAAGAACTTGAGAAGAGGTGAAGATGAATACCTCAATGAATTGAAAAGGTGAAGTCACTGAGCCAAATTGAACATACATTTACCCTCATCCCCATTACAAGCTAGAAAAGACCATTGATATCTTACATAAACTAGGTTGTGTGATGATTGGAAAATATTGCCTGACCTATGGGATGAAGCTTGCATGTATTTCTCTTTCGAAGAGTGAAAGTTGTATTGATTCCTAACTTTTTGATTGATTTACTTTGTGAAAGAATGGAATCGTTCTTTATGCAAGGGCACTTGAATACATTTGTTGGAATATGTTTTTGCACAAGAAAGGAGCACTAGTGAGGTTGATCTTGGTTTGCTACGGGTAGTAATCATTTGAAGCTTTTTGAGCGTGAGTGAGTGTTGCATATGCTTGAGAGTATTCTTATGGTGATAGTTACATGTTAACTCTCATTGACAACTTTTGTAGACACCCTTGTTGAACTAATTGTGTTCTTGATTTACTTAAGGACAAGCAAAAGTTTAAGTTGGGGGTATTGATGAGTGGTAGATTTACACTCGCTTGAGGCCTTTTTAATGCAATGATTAGCTTCCTCAATGCCTGATTGTGTCCTATTTTGATGATATTTTGTTGATTTGCAACTCTAAAGACTAAAGGACAAGGTAAGGATGAATATATGAAAAAGAAGCCAAAACAAAAAATGGAGTACAAACTCTCAACGAGTAGTCGCCCAACCAAAAGGGTGGATAACTTAAGTGGTCTGACCTCACCCAAAGTCCAGTGCTCACACTTGAAAATATTCAAGGAAGGTCAGTGAACTAAAAATGAAACAGCGACTCGTCGAGTTAAAAAGGCAGACCGAAATACCCTCGCCAAAAGTGACAAACTTTGAGGAAAAGTGAAGACTTAAAAGGAGAACAAAGGTGGTAATCGGTGATTTGCCAAATGTGAAAGGAAGACTTGATCGAGTCTACTAGCTGAGATTCAAAATCCTGAAGCATGAAGCAAGTGAAAGGGGAACTAAGGAACAAACCATAATTCGCCAAATATGTTTGGTGAGTCCGACTAATGTCGCCAAGTTGGTCATGCATTATATTTTTGGCCAAATTTAAGGAGAGTATAAATAGTACAAAGGAGAGAGAAAATGTATGATATTTTTGGAAAAGAATTCAAGTTCCTAATTTTGTATGTGTTTTGGAGGATTAAATTTTGAACTAATAGAGAAATATTCTTAGTTTTTGGGTTTTCACTACAATCTTGTAATTGACAATTGAAGTGGGTCTTTAAGATTATTGCATAGTTTTAACTCCACAATGGCTGAAATCATAGTGGGTATACTTTCTTTTCTTTCTATGATGCTTGGCTAAAACTCCAAATCTAGGGGTGTAATTCTAGGTTGGGTGTTGATATATTGTAGTGGGTTTTTTGTCTTACTATGTTTTATTGATGTAAATTCATGGATTTAATCTAATTAGGATAGGATAAATTCATGGGTTAAGGTTGCAAACTTATTCCTACCCTAGACCCTTAATTAATGCTCGAAAGAGATTAATTGAGGTGGGTAATTAGATTAATGCCTGCAATTCAGATTTTCTTACTAAAGTTTGCTTGGAAAAAATTTTGTTGTTCAACTCTAATTGTCCAGATTTGCTCGAAAGAGAGATTTTAGCCAGGTATTGTGTTGATTTGTGATTCAAAAAGATGAGACCGAAAGAAGATTCTATGATTTAATGACATGAGATCTAAAGAAGGTTAGTGTTATCTAAGATTTTCTAGCCTGTCTATTATTGAGCAAGCACAATTACCCATACTTGACATCGATACGAATTCATACACCCCTACATCATCTTTCACTTGTTTGAAATCCTAATTTTAGTTTAATTGTGTTATTTTATATCAAAACTTTTTTTCATAAATTTGGTGGAATCATCCACCCATTTCTCATAATTGCTACATATGAATTGGTCTACACTCTAAATTTTCTAATAAGATTCATTGCATTATATCACTTTTTATAGGATTTGACTCTGACTCTTAGTTGGGTATTTTTATTGATGACGGTTGTTTATTCTTACTTGTTTTGAGGATAATTTGAGCGTTATCAATTTTGCGATTCAAAACTCCAAGTTAGACAAAAAATTATTTGATCTATTGGATTATATAATATGTTTGAATACATTATCCGATCATGTAAATTTAACATTTCTTAAAGAGGCTCACTATGCTTTATTTTACCTTTTTGAAAAATCATTTTCTGGAACTCTAACATCTCGTGATTCAATTTCAGTAGTACTTCTATCATCCAAATTATCTTACAAAGATACATTTCTTTTCTTTTGGACTTAGTTTACCAAACTCACCAAGATGATCTTGAATATATGCAACATAACCCCAAGGTCATAGATAATTAAAGTTTGATAAATGACTAGTTCATACGGAATATAGAAAATACTAATTTTGAAAAATATGTTATGACTCTAGGTTTGCGTAGGATAAGATAATATTTTGTATTGTAAATAAACTTGATTGTTATAATAATCTCATCAATATAAAACTCTTGAATTTATGCTTATATATCATAAGCATGTGTTAATATATTTTATTGATAAAGTGTGTCGAACAAATCGTAAGATTGACTATCTCACAAGAGAAATCGTCTCTTTCATCAAGAAACATTAAAAGATAAGTTTCACCACCATATTATTACTTGTTCTGTAAAGCCAAAAGAGAATTTTTCTAAGAAAATGAATTTGAGGATAATTAGAGAAATAAACTCAGGTTAGACTTTTCGAGGTGTCTAGCCTAAGATCTATACAATTTTGAATGATTCAAAGAATGAAAAACATGCATCAATATAAGGTGAGAGCGTTGTAGCATTTGTTTTATGCTATGTGCGCTTAGGGATTAATGGGTTAGCAAAAGAATGGTTCTCTTATTCTTTATTATGTGGGACCCTAAAACTTACACTAATTTTTCATTGAAATTCCCTTTGATCTTTGACTGTTTGTTGAAGTTTTAATTAGTGTTGCTATTTACAATGTCACTAATAGCCATGAATGATTTGGCAATGCAGTATTTGTCTAGAAAAGCAATTGATTTGGAACATATAGATTCAAGTAGAAAAGGAAGACGATTAAAATGAATAAGTTAACTTATATACACAAGACGGCTATTACACTAATCATATGGGTGTCTAGTGTAATTATGAATATAAAGTTAAACATAAACTCAAGCTCACCTCTTTATTTCATCAAACTATTTCAGTGTTAGTAGTTAGGAACTAGGTTTTTTTTTCATAAATGATGCAGCTCTATATATACTACTCACTAGAGGTTAATTTGCAAATATTAATTATGTCAAATCTTATTTTAGAATTCTCTACAAAATTAGAAGATTCCAAGGACTTTCCATACAAATCCATGAAATTCTAAAGTCTTTGAAAGAATTCTTCTAATATTTCTTGAATACTTCATCAAGAAATATTATTCTTCTAATGTAAGCCTTTCACATGGAATATCTTATGCCACGTGGCGTCTAAGTGGCATGATGATTTGACGAGTCATCACAAGACATCCTATAATTATAATACATTTCTTTTCACCCTTCTAATAAGCTTCATATTACATTAAAAAGAGCTATTCATTAGCGGGGGCAGATTTACTTTGAATAAAGGGGGTTTACCCGAACCCCTTCTTCAAAAATTTATACTGTATATCTAAAATCAAATTTTTATTTATCTGTGTATATATACTATTGAACCCCTAAACATACACCAAAGGTGTAGCTCAATGGCTTTTGGGTTCAGAAATTTGCTACATGTGTGCGAGGTAGTGTGTTTGAATCTAGCCAAATGTATTTTTTTATCAGTTTAGGTTTTAGGTGTTTTAATTTATTTATTTTTAAAATTATGGAATCAAAAAACAACGTTTAGTGTTACAAAAAATTAAAATGATGATTGAAAATTTGAGGTTTGTTAGTTTAATCCCTAATTACAAAGTCAAGAATTAAAAACTCATTTCTTCTTCTAGGATGTTTCCACATTTTATTTTTCTCATCGTCTCTCTTGTTGCTACTGTGAATGCTGCTGGTTGCTGCTACTGCTACTTGTTGTTGGCATTTTTTGGCTGCTTGGTGCTTCTGTTGGATTGGTTTCTGTTAAAAATTTGAAGTATGTTAGAAATCGTTTCTTCCATCTCCATTAGTAGCTACTTTGGTAAGTTTTTGGTTCCTTTTTTTTACTAGATTTCTATATACCCTATTTCGTTATTTCTCAATGTGCTTTCTCTTAGTTGAGTGATTTATTGATATCATTGAAGTTTCAATTTTTTTGTTTGGCTGATTTTATTTATGTTCTTAATTTAAACTTGGAGAGATAGAGAAATCTAATTTAATAATCAAATAACCATTGCTTAAGCTTTTTTGTTTTGGTCCTTATTGCGTGTGATTTTTTAGTAATAGTTCTGATTATGTGTTTAATTCTCTTAAATTCTAACTAAATTTTTACATTACGATTCAGTCTCAATATTCAATGAAGAAGTATTTTATCCCAGTATCGAAATCAAGTTTAGCCTCTCATAGTCATGGTCATTCTAACCAAGAAAAATGGTCAATCATTCAGAAGTACAATCGCATTCTTCTCAATAATTTAATTTGAGTACTTTAAAGTTTGGTCCCGGTGAGAGAACTCCAATATTGAATTATCATCCAAATCATTATGATGTTATTAGAAGAGCATATCTTGTGAATGGTCCTTTTCAACCTTGCCTGGAGGTGCATGAGTATCCTCAAACTAGCATTTCTGGATCAATGCATCGTTTTAATCATGAATGGTTTGATGATGTATAACATGATTGGTTGAAGTATAATGTTAGTAAAGATGCAACCTATATTTTGTATTGCTATGTATTTAATGACCATAACACCAATCAAGGTGGATGTGAAGTATTTTCATGTACATGATTTAAAAATTGGAATAAAAAGAGTGGTCTTGACAAGCATATTGATCTGCCAAATAGCCAACATAATCGGTCAAAAAATAAATATCAAGATTTACTACGACAACTACAGTCTATTCAATCTGCATTTGAGAGGCAATCTAATAAAATTAAGCATGGATATTATATCCGCTTAAGTATTTCGGTTGATGTAGTAAAACTTCTCATAACTCAAGGATTCACATTTCGAGGTCATGATGATTCCAAATCGTCACTTAAAAGGGGTAATTTTCTTTAGATTCTCTCATGGTATGCAAAAAGGTGTGATAAAATTTGTGATCACGCACTTGAACATGCCCCTTAAAATGATCAAATGACTTCTCAAATAATTCAATAAGATATTGTGACTACATGAAAGATAGAAACAGCTAAAGCTACTCTTGAGGAACTAAATGGTGACTACTTTGCCTTACTAATTGATGAAGTCTTTTGAAGGAGCAAATGGCTATTATATTACGATATGTTAATAGAATCGAATTTGTGATGGAGCGACTTATTGACGTTATTCATGTTCAAGATACTAGTGCATTATCACTGAAAGAGGCAATTGTTAATTTACTTGCTCAACATTCTTTGCGTCCATCAAGTGTGAGTGGATAATGTTACAATAGGGCAAGCAATATGCAAGGTGAGGTCAATGGACATAAATTGTTGATTAAGCAAGAAAGTATATAGGCTCATTCTATTAATTGTTTTGCTCATAAACTTCAATTAACTCTTGTTGGGATCTCTAAAAGTGTGTTGAGGTGGAAAAACGTGCAATATTGGTCTCAAATTTTTTAATGTATTGGGATCTTCTTTTAGGCATATGGATGATTTACTAGATTCTCAAAAGGCAACAATTTAATAGGCATTAAATATGGGTGAATTTACAACTACTAGGGCTTTAATGAAAAACTTGGTCTTTCAAGAGCTTATGATACTTTTTGGGGATCTAATTATGAATACTTTAAAAATTTAATTCTTATGTTTGTGTCTATTCTTGAAGTTTTGAATCACTTGCTTTTGATGAACGAAGTATTGATGAAGGAGCCAAGGCAATGGGAAATCTTGAATCTTGTCAAATATTTTAGGTTGTGTTCATGTTGCATTTGATGAGAGATGTATTAGCAATCACAAATAAGCTCAATAAATGCTTAAAAAGAAGCATGATGGTACAAACGTATGCTACATGTTGAAGTAGAAAAGAGAAGATTGTAAGTTTTAAGGGATGGTGAATGGAATTCTCTTATTGCTAATGTATCTATATTTTTTTACCAAAGAGAAAATAGACAAATGCCTCCCTAACCTATTATCGAATTCTCAACTACACACTTATACTTTGTGGGGGTCCTATTACCCCCCTAAACTTTTTAAAAACAAAATATATACCACCCTATAACTAGACAACCACATTCTCAGCATGTAGTGATACACACTCGCTCCAGCTGTTATTTTTTATCATTTATATTTTCTTTTTTTTCTTTATCCCTTTTTTCATTAATTACAAAAATATGTATATTCTTTTTATTCCTCCTTCTTCTTCTTCTTCTTCTTCTTTTCTCTTTTGTTTTCATTCCCTTCTTCCAAATCATTCACCCACGAAAAAAAATCGAAGCTATTTTTATTATCATTTTCTTATCACTTTATAGCATCCTTCAGGCACCTTGACAAGCTTGATTACTCATCTCTGTTCTTTTTTTGAATTTTTTTATTATGTTATTTCTTTGTCTCCATAACACCAAATTTGTAATATTTTATTTACGGATTGTCGATGGTTAAATTCTTGGTCTTCACCAAACAACAATAGAGATTGAAGATAAGATATGATGGTTGATGTATGTTACTGACCCAAAATCGGTGAGAAGGTAGATTAATGGTGTTGATATTTTGAACTAACTTGAGATTGATAAAAATAAAAGTTGGATGATGACCCAAATCATATACCCAAAACTCATGTTTAGTTTGGTTTATGAAATTCATGATCGAAAAAATCTATTTTATAGTCATAATTATTTTAATTAACTGGAATTCTCCATTAATTAAAAAAAATCAATAATAAAATGAATTTTTATGATGGAGAGTGTTTAATAATTCTATTTATTTATTTTTTTGTTTTGTTTCTCCTATATTTCTTCTTCTGCTTTTTTTTTTTGTCTTTACTCTATGAATTATTTTTTTTGGAATAGTGAGATAATTAAGGAAAATTAGATTTTTCCGGCAATATAAGTAATAATTTTAAGATTTTTTGATGATTTGCAATGTTAGTTGTAGAAACTACTGAAGCAAATTCACTACACCATTTTAGGCCTACGGCCACACTAAATCTGGACAACGCTTGTAAAGTGTTGCCTAAAATATTTTTGGGAACACTTTTAAAATGTAGCATAAATTTTTAACTTTTGGCATCGATAATATTGGCAACACTTGTAAAGCGTACTCTTTAATGGTATAGGCTACACTTTATAAGCGTTGTCATAAAATGAAATAAATGGCAACAACTATTTACATATATGGCCACACTTTTAAAGTGTCCTATTTTTATAATTATAAAAACAACACATTAAAAGTGTGGCCTAAAAGTTTTAACCAAAATATTATATTCCCTCCAACATTTTTAACTCTCCCTCCCATTTTTATTGGCCAAAAATATTAATTGATAAAAGATTAATAAAAACTTTTCTTTCTCTTCTTTCCTAGAAC